>PVIJ01006020.1:0-70378 GCA_004024925.1 Scalopus aquaticus
CTCTAAAGATACACTTCCTTCATTCCCATCTGGATTTCTTCCCTGAAAACTGTGGGATGGCTAGTGATGAACATGGTGAGCGTTTTCATCGAGATGTCGCATCAATGGAACAAAGATACCAGGCATAATGGCCCACTACAATGCTGGCTGACTACTGCTGGACACTCCCCAGAGATGCTCCTGAACAGCTGTACAAGAGCCAAGCGAAGAAATCTAAGAAGTAGTCTATGTCTTGATTTTTTACAGGTAGTAACCATAGGCCTATTTACTATTGGCATGCATTTCATGATGTAAGCATCCATTTATTGTAGATTACAAAAAAAAAACTACAGCCGAAATTAGAGTTTAACTATCATATTTGTGTTGAACACATACAAATTGATAGGCAATGACTGATTTTATTTCAGTAACATGACTTTTGTATAAATTTTTTGACCAGTGTAATCATGAGAAAGATTGGGTAGTAATCTTCCTTTCTTATAGTACCTTGATAGGGTTTTGCTGCAAGGTTATTCTGGCCTCACTGAAGGAGCTGAGTAAACTTCTGTCAATTATGAATTTAATTTGTTTAGCAATATAGTATTATCCATGTTCTTTTTTCTTGTGTGTATTTTGTTAAATTCATTTCCTAGAGTTTTATTCAACTCATCTACTTGTTCAAGTTCTTTCAGAGAGGGCTGTTTTATGATAATCTCTTACTAACTTTTCATGGATGTGAATTCTGATATAAATGATTTGTGCCTTTAGAATATGCTATACAAAGGAATACCCATAAATATAGATTTTTGGGGGGCTAATCTTAGTAGTAGTTTATCATATTTATTAGTCTTTTCAAAAGTTTAATCCTTTGCTCTGTTGATTTTCTCAATTGTAAATTCACTTTGCCTTTTGATAATTTTCTACCTCCTATTCCCTTTAGAATATGTTTTCTTCTATTAAAATATTAATATTGCATCTCTGTCCTGCATTGTTTTAAAACAATTATAGCTACTATTCTTATTTTCCTTTAATAGTTATTGTTTTAGGCCGATCAACATGTGTGGTAGATAGAAGAAGTGATCTCTCAAAGACGTCTAGGTCCAAATTGCTGAACCTGTGAATTTTTTAAATGTGAGTGAACTTGAGGTGGGGAGATTATTTGGAATATCTGTGTGGGATCAAGAAAAGAGTCCTGATAAGGGAGAGAGAAAAGTAAGAGAATCAGATAAGGATGTGTGACCATAGAAGGAGGGGTCAGAGAGAGGAAAGATTAAAAGATGTTGCTTTGCTGGCACTGAAGATGGAAAAAAGGAGCTATGACCCAGAAATTGTATGTAGTCTTGAGAAGTGGAAAAGGCAAAGAAGGGGATTATCCACTAAGATATCAACTATATACCAGTCTTGATGACAACTTGTGAGAATGATGTTGGTTTCTGACCTGCATATTATTGGAAAATTAATTTGTTTTCTAAGAATTAAGTTTGTGGTCATTAGTTACAGATGCAATGGAAAACTAATACCACTTTTTTGATTGCAGTTTCATTTGAACTTCACCTTTTCCACTTAGTTATTGATTTTTCTCCTCAGCCACATCTTTAGTGTTTACTCAAAGGTGGGTAGATGGGTAATAATGTTTATAATTTTAATTTCTCAAATTCCTTTACTTTAACATTCACCATATAGTACAATGGTATAAATAGCATTAGCATCATCAGTGGATAATTTAAAAATAATTATAGTTTATTGACCTGTTTTGGATTTTTTTTACTGGTGACAAAAAATAATTGTCAATCTAATTGCTGTTGCTTGTGGAAAATGTGTTTTCTTCCTTCTTGGGTAGATATTTAAAGTTATTTTCTATTAAAGCTAGATATTAACAGGCATTTCTCCTTTCCCCTCTTAAGGTAAATATTTTCTATTTAACATAAAATTACAATTTTACTGTCATTTTTTTTCCGGACAATATAGGGAAGGTTTTCTTTATTATTAGTTATGTGGACAAAGGACAAAGAAGAGCTTTAACAATATATAAGTGAGAAAAGGAATAGTTGTAGTGAGATATTTTTAAAATATGACACTTAATTATAATAATCTTCTCTTAGTTTTATGCATTTTTGCATTCTTAGGTAACTGGTAATTATCTCATTAGTACTGTTTCAAAAATTTCTCTTGTATTCTCTTATTTTCCCTTTTTATCATTTTTTCTAATAGTCCTGAATACCTTAATATCCAGGTAAATTATATGTTAATCATTCAGTTTGACAACTGTAATACATTTCTTTAAATTATTAGACAGAGACAGCATTCTCAAATTTTTTTATGCCACAATTTTTAATTTAAAAAGAAGATGCCATTTTATTATCTTTTTAGTGGAAAAAGTGGGAATAAACAAAAAGTCTATTGTAGGAGGGATGGCAATTTTATGTAAAATGTAGATTTATCATTTATCTTTGCATAATTATGTTGATAATTTAGAAAGCAAAATAATTAAATAATTAAAATTAGCTGAACCTCAATCAACATGCTTAATGGTGCAATCACACATATTCACTTTAGCTCTCCTTTTCTTGTCAAAATGAAAATTTTCTTTCTTTTTTTTAAAGATTTATTTATTCATGCATACAAGCTGGGGTACAGACCAGAGGCGTGGGGTGGCAAGAGGGCCCACAAGAGACAGAGCAGGGAGCAGAACAGGCAGATAGATGGAAACACACTGCTGAGGGGAGAGGCAGGCAAAGCAGGAGAGGTCTACCACATCATGTGGGAATCTCCCTGGCTGGGTGTCGAACTCACGTCGCAGCTGCCGACAGCTCCACAGAGCAGTGCCTAATGGGGAGGCCCAAAATGAAAATTTTCTTTAAAAATAAATGCTTCTTACATGTGATAGCTCTAAGGGAATAATTTTGTCTTAAAATTATGAGTTTTGTATTATTCTCCTTTTACAAGTAATAACATAGCATCAATTTATGTAATTTATTTGACTACTTCAAAACAACTTTATGTCAAAATCACAGGAACTGCTTACTAAGACAAAGGCCAGCACATTGGAAAAGGCAGAGGAGTGGACCACAGAACCTTCTTAAAACCACACTGTTTCTTCAGTCCCCAAAAAGTTGTATTCAGCTCTATTCCCAAGTTCTACTCCCTCTCCTTTAGTCCGTCGCCAAAATCTTTACTCATGCAGTTGCCTGATGTCAGTAGACACACGGAGGAAACAATCTGTAATAGCTCAGAAGAGACATAAGGCAAAAAGGAAAAATGTCAAGGTTATGCAGTCTATAGTTCTGTGGATAAAATCCTGGTGTCACCATCAACTCAGTAAATTTGCAACCTATCTAGATCTCAGTTTCTCCTTCTAGAAAATGAAAATAACAACTAAAACTGGCTCTTGTAATAATGATGAGGTGTAAATGTGGTAATGTGTGAAAGTGGAACATACGTAAAGTATGGCCAGCAGATTCAGCTTAAACTAAGGATATAAATATGTAGAGAACTGAATCTGAAATTTAGTCCAAATAGCATGTGCAGACATTATTATTTCTTATTTGTAAAATGTAATTGTTGACTGTGACAGTGCTATTCTCAATAAGCATAAATACCTAACATGTTTTATAAGAATGTTTTACATTTTATAAGATTCGGTTCTGATGAACATATTATCTATACATAATGCATGGGTACTGACATCTTACAAAAACTGTGAGAAGCAGGCAGGAAATACAGAGAGTGGGAGGGGTGTTGTAACTCAGGCCTCAGAGTGTCACTCAAATCATGTCGAAGAGAAATTATCTATTTCTGCTTCCATTAGACTAATCCCTGTACCGGCACTTACATACAACCCGCTTAGCAAATTTATTTTAATTCTAAACTTAATGATATTCAGTGCAACATTCTACAAAAATTAACAGCTCTCCCGACAAGCAGCAGCCGGCAGTTTATGTGGCACTAATATGCAGCTAAGTAGTCTGGGCTACTCAGACATCTGGCCCAAGTGAAACAGCTGCAAAAGCACAGCTATTAACCTTTTGTTTACAGTGAGCGGTGTTCCTACAGATGCCAAGATGTTATGGAGACTCTGAAATGTCTCCTAAAGGCTCAGACAGCTTTTACAATTGAAAGTGATGCTATTATGCCTCCCTTGCTTCAGCACTGGAAAGGGGAACCCTGTCTGGTTTTTCCTATTTGTTCTGTGTCATTTTGTGCACAGTCTAAAACGTTAAGCTCATCAGATTCAGACAGAAAAAGGCTTTCCAGACAAAAACGTTATAGCAATACCTAAATCTGAAGAACCACTGTCTAAAACAGTGAAGACAGTTAATGGAAGAGAAATTAAACATATTATAGGAGGCACAGAGACACAGACTAATTTTTTTTTTTCAAGCTGGGGTACAGGCCAGAGGCGTGGGGTGGCGAGAGGGTCCACCAGAGACAGAGTGGGGAGCAGAACAGGCAGATCAGAAATACACTGCTGAGGGGAGCAGCGGGCGAGGCAGGAGAGGTCTGCTGTACCATGTGGGATTCTCCCCAGCTGGACGTCGAACTCGCATCGCGCGCTGCCGACAGCTCCACAGCGCAGCGCTCAACCGCTGCGCCACCAGGGAGGCCCGAGACACAGACTAATATTTGATGAGAGCTAGCCAGTTACATGTTAGCTATTTATTTTTGGTGTTTAATGTTTGCTGAAACTTTATAGAAGAAAATGAAGAAGGGAGAATTTGTATAAATTGTCTAGAACCATATATGTGACAGTTCTGAGGTTAAAGTCAAAGAAACCCTTATGAACCTCCCACACAACTCCCTAAATATATCAGACACTAAATTTTACACGTATTTTCAAATCTGATTCCATTTTTAATGTTCCACATAAACTCTATATAGTAGAAATTCTTCTCTGAATTGTCAAAATGCAGATATTTCCAGATACTTGGTGTGTCTCCATGATCATTTGCTTCAGAAAAAGATGTATATGAACAACTCTACCTCGGTATCTTAGGTAGAGAGATTCATATGTGTAGTAGTCCTGTTTAAATAGACATTAAAAGGACAGAAGCAGTAAGACTGCTAAGTGGGAAAGGCAAGATGAGTTTGGGAATTGTAAACAAAGTTAGAACATACGGAGATGAAGCAATCATGATCATTTTTCCCCTAAGACAAAAGAAAATCCATCATAGTGTTATAAACAGGTGGGTGACTGGTGACATGACTCAAGTAGCATTTTCACACTTTCTATAGCTGTGAGTTAAGAAAGGACTCCTGAAGGGAAAAAGGATAGCAGATGATTGTTTTTTGGACTATGGTGATGGCTTGAGGAAGCAATGGATTAGAGCAGGTTTTGCATAGGGAGGATCCAAAAGTCCAGATCTAAAGGGGGATTCACAGGCTGCTGCCTTGCATAGCAAATCAGGAGTTAGTGTCATCCACTAGCCAGGGAACTCTGAAAAAGAACTTCATAGGAGGAAGTCCTTAAGTTCACTTTGGGACCTAATAAAATTGAAGGCATAATTGAGACATCCAAATGGGAATATCAAGCAGTCAATTGAATAAACTTGTGTTACGCAGCAAACATCTTGGGATAAAGACATAAATTTATTAATCCTAGTGGAAGCATGATGTAGGGTTAAGATTGCTTAGATTAAGAAAATCAAAACAGGTAGAAGACTGGGACAGAGATGATTTCATAATATCCCATTGCAGATAGCAATACTCAACTTCAAAAAGAACGATCTGTCCCTTCGACTATTATGAAATTCTCAAGTGTTGCTCAATGTGGCAAATAGAAATTTGAGTACCTAATGACTAAGAAAGAAGAGAATGGGACATATGTTTGTAAAGTGAGTGCCCTTAAATAAGTGGAAAATATGGATATTTGGCAATGGAAAATAACAGAATATTTTTTTTAAATGGCAATGCAAAAGTTCCAACTGCTGCTGAGACATTAAGGTAATGATTTATTTTAAAGACATTGAGTTTAACAACGTAAAAGTCATCAGGATGTACACCTAGAATTATCTCTATGGAGTCACAGAGAGAGGTAGAAGTCAGATTAGGAAATCTGAGTCTCAGATCTTGGTGAGCAGGAATCTGAATGGTTAGTCTCAATTCTCACAGCATCCTGAATTCTCTAATAACACAGTGTTGCTACATTGAACCTGCATCCATCTGAGCCTTTCAAATTAAGTGTGAGTTCATTGATACTAGGACCATATCTTGACTCACATTTGTTTTTGAACATCATCACAATAGTCAGAGTGATCCTCTATTGTCGAAAAACAGATCAACTTTCTATTCTAGCTAAAACCCTCTAATGGTTCACCATCTACTCAAAGTAAATGGCAGAATCCTGCATATGAGCCTTTAGGTGCACATCAGTCACTCTATGACTTTGTCTTCTACTTCTCTCCCTATTACACCATGCACTAAATGCCCAAGACCTCCTCACTCTTCCATAAAATGCTAAGCATGTGTCCTTCTCACATATCATTGCTTCTCCCTGCTTATTCTTCTCCCAGGTGCCCTCGCAGTTAATTTTCTGGCTTCTTCCTGGTCTGCATTCAAATGTCACCTTTGTTGAATCTTCCTGGGAAGCCTTTCTGAAATGTGACCACCACCATCCCATCACATCACCTCTATCCTCTCTCCCCTTTTATATGTTTTCCCAAGCATACTCAATATTTATTTTTCCTATTTTGGCTCTTCACCATTAGAATATAAATTCCACGAGGAAAGAATTTTTGCATGTGAGTCTTACTGCTGTTTATCCAGCTTCAAACAATAGTCTCATAAAAACACTCAATAATTATTTGTTGAATGAATGAAAATTTCCAGGATTTAACACAGTGCTCTATACATAATAAGCAGATGATAAATTAGTGAATGAATAGTCTTTGCTGTCATGACCGAATCATATTTTTAATTACTATGATTGAATAAAAGGATGTGACTGATTTTTTAAAATCATTTTCACTTGTCACGAGTGTTTGGGGTTTATCCTGTAACTCATCAAAATTGCAGTACAGTCATTATGGTGAAGTTATTTGACTAGTTGAAACTAGGGTATCACTGACTATCCATATAGCAACCTTGAAATTAGATTGCTGCAATGTCATTCATTAACTTAAATCCAATGTCTTTCCTGGTGTTTCAGAGTAAAGAAAATGGTTTTCACTAATTTTCTTAACAACACCACCGAAAGACATGGTTTGTATAAGTCTAAAATCCCTTTGTTTTCAATTACATTCTATGCATGAGCTCAGCTTCACTAAGTAAGGAAAGAAAATGCCTCACTCTGGACTTGATTATGGGATTTAAAAATTGGGTGGGAATATTTCTTGACATCCTTTTATGTCTTCTACTGATGTTTATTTCAAATTGAGTCATTTAAAAAACACAACAAAAACAAATTTATTCATTTATGGCTCTGAAGTTTTCGACTTAATGTTGTTTCCAATCATCTTTCCTCAAAGAAAATAAAGAACAAGTTGTTGAGCCATGTCTATTTGACTTCATGAATTTATGACCTGTCATGTGGAATAAGAATGTAAAAATCATCATAATGACAGAGATTAATCTGTCTGGGGCAGGGGTAAAATCCTAATGCATAATTTCTAAGTAGAATAAACAATTTTCTCTGAGGAACTTTAGGAATATTTTTAAGACATTTAATTCACTGGTGATACTGTCTCTAGGATATACCTAGCTGTATCTTGGGGGAGGAAAACATTTAATGATGATAGGTAAAAGGCACAATAGTCAGTGTTCCCAAGGCCCAAACACAACAGAAAATGTGTGTTGACAGCATATGTCATGGCCAAAGATCACAGCGTAAGTTTTATGTCAAAGGCATGAAGAAAAAAGTAAATCCATTCCTCTGAGGTTTATTTCTACTTCTTTGTCTCTTACCTTATCTGAATTAGGATAGCCTAATTTTAAATTCATTAACACTCATGATAAATCCCTTTCAAGAGCCATTAGAGGAAGGAAACATTATTGTACCCTGATGCTTAAAATTACAGAAAATAGCAAATTGGGATTTCTTTGTCCTCTAACATAAGGGACAATATCATAAAAATTGCCGGGAGATTTGTTGAACAGAATCAGCTGCACGGCCAACTTGGAAATCTCCATGATATTTTCATTGCACTCACCTTTGCCAGCACAAACCTCAAATGCATCAGGCTGGATCCAGACTGCAGAGCCCTGTTATATTTAAAAATCCTCTTTTCACTGAAATGGTTTCAGGGAGGAGATATTATGGTGTCATCATTAAGGATTGGCCTGCATTGGGATAATTTAGTTGTATACTAATACTAAGTGTTAATTTAAGAAGCCTTTTCCCTATGAAAGACATTTACAAAAGCCATTTGTCTCCTGCCTAATCAGACCAGCTCAGTGCTGGGGACTGCAGGCTCTAGAGTCTGAAGAGCCTCTCTGTGATGACTTATTATCTGTCTCGCTTTGGACAAATTATTGAACTTCACTGAATTTTGGTGGATTCCACATAAAATGGGAGCACAGGCTAATTTCTACTTCATGAGAAGGTTGTGGTGACTATTTGAGTGACTGAGAAGTGCTTGATTCAACTATATTTGACAAATGAGTACAGCCAACTCAAATGGGAAAGTCTAGTTTCTTCAGTAAACGATGTTGGGAAAGCTGAATAACATGCAGAAGATAGAAATCAGACTTCTGTTTTACACTATCCACAAAATAGACTAAAAATAGATTACATAAACTAAAATTTAATTGACTAAATCTGAAAATGTTAGTCAAAGGGTATAAGCTGAATATATTCTGGAAATCTAATGTACAACATAGTGATTATAGCTAATAATACTTTATTATTTATTTAAAAATTGGTAAGAGGACATTGTAAATGCCATTACAGAAAATTAAAAAAAAATGGTAATTAGGGCATCCCTGGTGGCGCAGAGGTTAAGCGCTGTGCTGTAGAGCTGTGGGCAGCAGCAATGCGAGTTCGACACCCGGCTGGGGAGATTCCCACCTGCTGTGGCAGACCTCTCTTGCCTTGTCTGCTGCTCCCCTCAACAGTGTAACTCTGTCGATCTGCCTGTTCTATTCCTCACTCTATCTCTGGTGAACCCTCCCGCCGCCCCACACCTCTGGCTTGTACCCTAGCTTGTATGCATAACTAAATAAATCTTTTAAAAAATGGTAAGTATATGAAAGGATACAGGTGTTAGCTAATATGTGGTGGTGATCATTTTGCACTATATAAGTGCAGCAAATCGCTCATTGTACACCTTAAATTTGGGAATATTAAGTGTCACTTACATCTTTATAAACTAGAATAAAAATAAAGAGTAAATAGTTCCTGACACAGTGGGAGCTCATTCACTGTATTGTCAATGCCAGCCTCCAAACAACAGTATTTTAATGAAATTATCCCATACGGATTATCATAGATATGTCATAATCCAGTAATGAAGTGGACTCCCCAGTTGACTCATGTAAATTAGATTCCAGGAACTTAATGTTAGCAATAGCATAGATCACTTGAAAGAAATATAGAAGCAAGGCAGTAATAATTCTGAATTAGTTTCCACTTGACTAAAGTTGTTTTATCTCCATGTGTGAGCCCAATTTTGAGAAAATGTTAGATTTATAAAGTTCCTTTTTTGCATCACTAGCGATATATTTTTAATCATTAAAAAATTCATGTGTAACATCTTTTCATACAATATGTTACAATACCACACTGTGAAATGTGAATCTAAAGTATTAGGTAAATTGCAATTCAGCTGTAGCCTCCTATTGAGTAAGAAGAGGTTTTTAAATCAGGCTATCCAGAATCACAAGGTAAAATGAGGTTTGTTGGCATTTGGATTTTTACTAGGAACTACATTATATTCATAATACTTATAGAAATGAATATAGGATTAAGAGAGATGTCTGTTTGTGCACACACATTCTCTCCTGACCTTTCCAAAGTCACTTCAGCATTGTGCTTAAACATTCAGAATAACCAAAGTTCAAATTCCTAAAAGGATATGAAAAAATATTCCCTCATTTATCTATTTATTAGGTATCTATACAAAAATATTAAAAAATGGGCATACCACAAAAGTGGGAAAACCATGACTACGAGAAATAGTCCAATTGAACGGGGACTTACAGACTAATAAATTCAATTTAAAAGGAACAGAATTGTGATCACCTTATAATGTTATTATCTGTATTTAAAAATGCTATTTATAGACTCTTTCCTACAAAGTCTGTCTCTCATATTTTATAATGTTCTAGTAATGTCTCTTCATTTTAGTTATTTCCTTTAGTGGATAGAAAGTAAAAAAGACTCAATTCTTACAGTAATGTGCATTATACTAAATAAACATACCACAATTGTGTGTGTGATCTGTACACCTGATTCTTCACTTAGAAATATTAACAAGACCAACAAGATTGTTGTGTGTCATTTCCCTTAGGATTAGAATTATAATCTTAAACACAATTTTGCTATAAATTTGACCAGGACTGCAGTGGAAGAGAATCTGTGTCAGGTGTAAAAAATACCTGTCCCTTTCACAACCCAAAAGCTGATTTCCCAAGTCTCATCTTCACCAATACTTCCTAAGCTGTTCCCAAACTATTCACACTGGCATTTCCAGCAAATTGTTACGAAAGGAAATTTGGGGCCTCACTCCAGACCTACGGGATCAGAATCTCTGCATACACGGTACAATGATTTGTGTTTTAACAAACTTTATACCTGTTGCTGAAGTATACTTAATTTTGTAAACCATAATTTCAATCCAAAATCATCCCCCTTGCATTGTTTCCAAGCCTGTAATTCACATTTCCTACAGTTACAAAGTTGCACATGGTGGTTGGTGAGTACGGCTGTGGAGAACTTCAATCCAGGCTAGTCCAAGTTGACATGTGCTCTAGGGTAAAACAGCCTAATTTCAAAGACTTTATGAAAAAGTGTAAAATACTTCAATAATATTTTGATGAATAAATTGTATCTTTTAGAACAGTTTTAAGATAACATTAAGAAAAAGGTACAGAGATTTTCCATTTGACCCACACATACATTCTCTCCTTTCCCACACACACATCCCATATGACCCACTAGAATGGTAAGTTTATTAGGATTGCTGAATCTATTGTATATTGACACATCATTATCACCCAATAGTCTACATTAGGACTGACATTTGATGCTGCATATTCCATGGATTTGAGCAGATGTAAAATAGCATTGATCCACCATAACAGTATAATACAGAAGTTTCACTGACTTAAAAATCCTGTTTCACCTACTCATTCCATTCGCTCCCCCAACTCCTGTCCATCACTGGCCTTTTTAGTGTCTCCATAGTTTTACCTTCCTAGAATGTCACATAGTTGATAGCCTTTTCAGATTGGCTTTTTTCAGTAGTCCTATACATTTAAGATCCCTCCACATCTTTTCATAACTTGATAACATATTTCTTCTTAGTGTTAGTTGTTGGTGTTAAATAATATCTCATTGTCTAGATTGTCACAGTTTATTTACACATTTTCCTACTAAAAGATAGTTTGATTGTTTCCAAATTTTGACAATTAAGTAGGAAGATATTACAAACATGGGATTTGTGTAGAAAAATGTCTAATCAATTCAGGTAAATGCTAAGAAATGTGATTGCTGGGTCATTTAGTTTGAGTATATTTAATTTTATAAGAAACCATCAAACTCTTTTCCTAAGTAGCTATAGCATTTTGCTTTTCCATCAGCAACAGATGAAAGTCGCCATTATTCCACATCCTCACCAGCCTTTGGTATTGGCATCGTTTTAAATTTTAACCCACTTCGCAGTTATGTCTGCATCTCATTGATGTTTTAACTTGCAATTTCGTAGTGACATGTGATGTGGAACATCATTTCACACGCTTACTCTTCTTTGGTTTCTCTTCTTTGGTTGAGTTGTCCAAATCTTCACCTGTTCTCTATCAACTTTTGTTCAGTTTCAGGAGTTCTTGGTATACTTTGGACAGCAGTTCTTTATCAGAGGTTTTTTTTTTTTTTTTGATTTATTTTTTATTTATACATACAAGCTGGGGTACAGGCCAGAGGCGTGGGGTGGCGAGAGGGTTCACCAGAGACAGAGCGGGTAGCAGAACAGGCAGATCAGAAATACACTGCTGAGGGGAGCAGCGGGGGAGGCAGGAGAGGTCTGCCGCGCCATGTGGGATTCTCCCCGGCCGGGCGTCGAACTCGTGTCGCCGTTGCCGACAGCTCCACGGCGCAGCGCTCAACCGCTGCGCCACCGGGGAGACCTTTATCAGAGGTTTCTTTTGTAAATTAATTTTCTTAGTGTGTGGCTTATCTTCTCCTTCTTAGTTATTTTTTCTTGTTGATTAACTACTGAAATGGTTAAATTTCAGTATATTGGATTAAAGAAACTATATTTTTGAATTATTTTTTCATTTTATTGTGACTATTAGAACATCTAAAAGTCTATACATGCCTTGCATTTATTGTTCATATCATTTTCAATTGGACAGAAACTTCCTATAGTCTTACATTCCTCTTTCAAAAAATCCTCTATTTCATTGTGAGGCATGGTGCTGAAAGCAATAGTGTCAGTAATTCTTAGACAAATATTGTAATGATTTTAAAATAAAATGTTAAATCCATTGAAGAGAATCTAGTGAGAAAACAATCATGTTATTGCAGTCAGGAAAACTATCTTGAAAAAGGGAATGCTTACCTCAAGTCAATTCTACTACCAAAAGCAAATATAATCTCTTATTTGAGATTAAATATCTATGATGATTATGGCCTCAAACTAGAACTGGATGTCAAGCATAGCCTTCATTTCTAAACTCACATGTTTATACTTTTCCTTAAAGGGGCTGCTTGGCCTATATATTTTTACATGACTGTGCACCTACCTTCTTAGAGCTGCCTGCATTTGTGTCTTCCACAGCACATGGCCCCCTGCTTTGCCTTACCAGCTATGGGCGATGGTAGAGAATTGCTCTCTGTTGACTCCTATCTCTGCTGGAGACCTGCCATGTTATCCCACGCCTCTGGTTCCTGCTACCACTTGTAGACCCCAATAACAAATCACACTGTGACGCATGGGATCCAGTTTTCCAGGCAGCTGTTAGTGTAGTCAGGTGACAGAGTCCAGAACTATTGGTGAGGGGGAAGGGGGTAGATATTCCCCGTGAATGGACCTTGATTAATGGGACAGAAAATATTAAAAGTAGGCACAGACACAGGTCTTCTCCCTTCCTTCTCTCCTCCAGCACAGCCATTCTGACGGTGGCTGCATGGGCCCTACCAAGTCCATCAGAAAGCAGAGGCAGCACACTGACAACTCCCCTGCCATTCCATGCACTGCTTCTGCAAACGTTTGCATCGAAACATGGGATATGAATGCTAGGCGGGACCAAAGAGAAGGGAGGCAGCAAGAGGGCAATCAACAGTGAAAATGTAGTTGGAGTCTTATTACATGGAGGTAATACGTAGCTTGAAGAGAGCAAATGTAGATTTCTTCAGTAAAAAAAAAAAAGTGTTTATTTCAAATTAAAGGATTTTTTTCATTTCCGTGCAAAATAAGGGGTACTAACTTTCCAAAGATTATTTCCAAAATAGAGTTAATTTTCTCCAGCTGAACTAAAATAATTTCTTTAAGTACCAATTGACCCACTTTCTTTTACTACATATTTAAAGGTAAAAAAAAGTTCCCCCAATAGAAAGCTTCTTTGACTTATTCTTAGGTCATCTCTTGCTAGTTGTGAATGTGACAGGAGAGCTAGCTCATTAGTGCTTGGAGATGCTTGTTTGGGAAGACTTAGCATCTCATTTTACTTTACTGTTTGACATTTTTCTCTCTAATGTGTATTCTACTGAGGGAAGCTCATTCTCAACTCATCCGACTCAGTGGGAAGTGAAGAAATTGCTAATTATCTCATCGTGAATCCACAAGTATTATAAAATTAGGTCTAGGTGTTTTGTATACAGCGTGAATGAACGAACACCCACCCCTCAATGCGGCGATCTGAAGGTGGAATATCTACCGACACCTGCCTTCTCTTTGTGCTGGGCATAAAACTAGGAATAGAGCAGAAACGTTGCATCAAATGTTTATATGTGCCTGGGAAACAGCACTGCCCTTTCCGTGGGAGTGAAAGTAAAGGAAACTTCTGAATAAAGAACCACAGAAAAGCTGGGGAGAAGGCAATACACCAACATGAAGGAGTCATTCTCAGAGAACAGTAACAGACTGACAGTCCCTCGACTAAATTCAGTGCACAGACAGGTTTTCTTCAGCTTAGTCAGTGTTTTTTAGAAAGTGAATCAGTTGTCAAAATTGAAAAATTGGCAGGCACCATATACAAACACACTCTATTTCTGACTAGTTTCACAAAAGAGGCTGATGTAACAAAGTGGTCTCACATTCCAAGTGGCTCTCCTGTTGGATGAAGCAGAAGGATTTGAACCCTCAGTTCACCACTCTCCCCAATCTGACCCACTTCTTGCATTCATTTCACCTGCTTGTTTGCCTGCAAGATCTGTATTTGCATTCTTAAGAAGTCCTTTACATTTAAATCATATCCCATCTGACAGTGGGATTGTTACCATTGGGATGTTCTAGGCCATTAGTTCTCAAACTGGAGCACATGTTGGGGTCACCTGCAGAGCTTTAAACGTTGTAATGCTAAGGCGTAAGGATAATAATGAAACCAAACAATAATGAAACCAAACAATTCAGGCAAAATCATTTTCTTCATCATGTGCATCTCCCTCCTCTCTCCTCAAAGTCCCAGACCCCTATCCCATTCCTTGGCTAAGGAATTGTGTGTGTGTGTGTGTGCGCGTGCACATGCATGTGTGCATGTGCACATGTGTGTACATGTGTACATATATACACAATACATATATAATACATAATCTCTATATATAATATGTAATCTCTTATGTCCTCATTTGTACCATTTATTTTAGAATCTACATCCTTGTAGGTTCTCCATACATACGTAATTAAACTTATTCTTCTACTAATCTGTTACGTTGCTTGATCAGTCTGAGAAAAACCTGGAAGAGCAGGGAAAATTTCATCTCTGCCCCTACAGCAACAGAGAACTTCTCAAACTCCTGAAGCATTTTTCCACAGAATTCAGATAACCATGTAAAACCCAGCTAAGAGTATAAGAAAGCAGGTGGATGGCACAGAAAGAGAAAGGGAAAAAGAAATTGGTTAGGTCAGGAGTTTACAATTTGGGATGCACATTTGAATAACAGGGAACTTTGAAAATAATTGTTCTGGCTCTACCTCCAGGTGTTCTGAATTGAGTCATCTAGTTTGGGACTCGTTCATCAGTATTTTTTTCTCAAAACTGCCTAGTTTTTCTTAGAGCCAGGGTTGAACACCAATGGTTTAGCAAAACATTTATCATAGCTTAGCATATATAAGTGGGGAGGAGGTATTTAATCACCTAATAACTAGGAGCAAAGAGTCATCTAGATACTGGTGAGCAAGTCAGCATTTTTAATGGTCCTCATTTTCTGACTATAGACTGTGACCTTCAGGTTCTTTAGCCATTTAATTCCCATGAAAAGTTATCACATCTCCAAAATCGGAGCATTGTTTCTAGTTGGCAGAATCTACATTGTCGTTAAATTTTCAACATATATTTCAAATGCCTACCAATTGCTTGTCTCTATCTTACTTTGTGCTCTGGTTTAAGAACCTAGCCTGGCACCTACAGTCTGGAGAGATGTTTGTTGAATTTCCAATATCACTAAATCATTTTCACAAATTTTAACAACGGCCTCTCAAATAGCTCTGTATCCATTTTCAATTATAAAACAAATACCACAACACATTCTTTCCTTAAAATAATTTCCAAAAAGCTCTAAAGGTGGGCTTAACTCAGATTGACAATTAATTTAAACTCTTCTAAGGATTATTCCTTTAACTAGCCAGTAATCTAGTACTTATTTCACCTACTCAGAATTTCCTCTTTTTATCTTTATTTCTGAACTTTTTGTTCTCATTAACAGGGTTAGATATGGAAAAGAGGGGCACTTTTTCCCCTCCCTATCATTGGAAAAACCAAAGCAGCATGGCCAGGTGAGGAATAAATATGCTCTCCATTCTCCAGAGAAACAAAAGTTATAATCAGGAAAATTGGAGACAAGACTATGCCTATCGCAAAGATAAAAGCAGGAAGATACAAAAAAAAAAAAAAATACAACAACCAAGATGAGAACAAAATCTAATGCAATGAACTGATTCAGTAGAAATGTTCAGAACAAAGAAAAACAATATTGATTTCTGGTTACAGACACGGAAACTTTCCTAATCCATAGACATAGCCATTATTTGTTTACCATCCCAGCCTGGTCTTTCCTACTACATGCATTATCTTAAACTACTTCTACTCCTCTCTAGACTGTTATCGTTTGGAAATGATATTCACACTCATGGGCAAATTACCATGTGTTGATGAAAGCAGGAATTCTCATCTATCCTTCCATGTGCCAACCACATGGAATATACATCTAATTGTTTTCCTCCAAGTCATTTTGTGGATTGGGCTATGAGTTTGCAAGGTATCGTTCATTCCATATGCTCTTCTTAAATCTTGCCATTCTTTTGAAAATCAGAGTTGGCTTCTCTTCCCTTAAGTACAGGCTGGTGTGTTATTTGTTTGTAACCAATACAACATGATGGAAGTGACTCTGATTTTTGAGGCAACAAAATAAAGGGTCACGTGGCTCCCACAAATTCTTCTCAAGACACTTGCCTTTGGAACCCTGAGACACCATGTGAAACATATAATTCCCAGAGATACCCCCTAGTCAGGAAGCCCAAACAACTTAGCATAGAATGAACACCTGGAAAAGTTTACAAAAAGAAAGATTGTGTCGGCCCTGCCTTCCCAGTGCACTGCTGCTCCAGCTGTAACCACTGTCTGATGGCACAAGATCGAGAGACCCTGAACCAGAATTACCCATTATGTCTTTCTGGATTTACCAATAGAACTATGAGTTATAATAATATAATGGCTGTTGCTTTAGGCCACCCAGTTAAGGA
This sequence comes from Scalopus aquaticus, assembly GCA_004024925.1. Taxonomy (NCBI): domain Eukaryota; kingdom Metazoa; phylum Chordata; class Mammalia; order Eulipotyphla; family Talpidae; genus Scalopus; species Scalopus aquaticus. The sequence goes on from PVIJ01006020.1 coordinate 17,031, forward strand.
ATTTTTTTTTTTTCACAAACAATCATAAGTAGAGCACACTTTTATTCTACTATTCTTTCCTTGACAAGGAAGTTCTTAATTGGTGGCGTGCTGGCAAATGTTTAACAACTGGCTCTCTGGGAGGAAATGAGGGAAGCGTGAAACCCTGATTTTTAATACTTGCTGCTGACCTTGATATAACTTTGAACTACCAATGAGATATCAATGAAAACAGAGTTGGAGTGACATAGATCACCATGATGGTTTACCAACACATAGACTCAATAGATAAAAATAACTTAAAAAGCACAGAAAGTTCGGGGCCTCCCTGGTGGTGCAAGGGGTTAAATCTCAGCACTACGAATCTACCAGCAGCCACTGCAGCACCAATTTGATCCCCAGCCAGAGAGCTAAACCACATGGCACAGCAGACCTCTTCTGTCTCACCCTCTGCTCCCCTCAGCAGTATATTTCAGTCAATCTGCCCGTTCTGCTCCCCAATCTGTTTCTGGTAAATCATCTCACCCCCTCCCCGCACACACCTCAGGCCTACACCCCAGCTCTTGCATAAATAAATAAATAAATACTTTTCTAAAAAGCACAGATAGTTCTAAATTGTTCAAAATAGTTAACATTATCTTCATTTTTAGTATGTGGTGGCAGGCGGGGCAGGTCAGCAGGCAGGAGGTTCAGGAGGCAACTGATCTCCCCAGGACCCCACAAATCTTTCTCCCCCTCTAACTTCTCTCCAGTGTTCTCCCACTCAGTCAAGTGTCATCTTGTAGTCGTAGTCTCAGAGTTTCTTCTCAGAGTGACCCCGCCCTTTTATCTCCTCCCTCCTAGGCCCATGTGTACACACCTTCACATGTACACCCCACCCACCCTGGACTCGGGTTTCCATAATCATGGGAGAAGGGTAAGACCCCAGGTGCTGGTCAGTGAGGCTAATGGCAGGAGGGCATAAAAAGGCCTGAATAACTCATTTACGCTACCAATATAATTTACTTTATTTTGAAAGTTAACAATTTAATATTTACTAGGAGCTTCATCTAACGACCAGATATCAAAATTCCTGAGAGTTTAGCTACTGGTTCCATTGCTGAACAGTGTTCATTTTCTTTATTACTTTGTTTGTCAGTCCTGCCTCAACACCCAAGCTCAGTGGAATCACTTCAAATGACAGATAAGGCCTCTTTTGTGCAGCCTTGGCCTTGTGCCTGGTGTTCAACCCTTTCACTCTCTCCACTTGTCTCCATTGTTCACTGACCTCCAACAATCTGCACTATTTACAATCATCAAGATCAAAACTCAGGGGCCTCGCTGGTGGCGCAACAGGTTAAGTGCCACGCTGTGGAGCTGTTTGCAGCTGTGGCCCAAGTTCGATGCCAGGCTGGGGAGATTCCCACGTGCAGCAGACCTCTCCTGCCTTGCCTGCTGCTCCCCTCAGCAGTTTATTTCGGTCGATCTGCCTGTTCTGCTCTCCACTCTGTCTCTGGTGAACCCTCTCACCACCCAACATCTCTGACCTGCACCCCAGCTTGTATGCAAAAATAAATAAATCTTTTAAAAAAATAAAAATCCATCTGCCAATCAATTTAGTAGGATTTATTGGTAGTAAGTCCCATGAGAACCTTTTATTTCACTAACAAAACACTGAAGTGATCATCTTTCCCATCACCCCTTCCCTTTTGATATCTTTTTTCTTTGTTTGATAACACCTTGAAACACCTGGTTCCCAGGCAGCCTCAGGTTACACCCTCTCTTCCGTGTCCAGGCATCAAGAAATCCTATAATTGTTCTGGCTTCAGGTGTATCACCTGCTTACCTCTCTTCACTTCACATAGGATTGTCATAGTCCAGGTATTGATTCTTTCTTAATAGGTTATTGCACAGGCATCCCAAAAAACCTGTCTGCCTCTGGTCTACTTATCCCTTCTTCAGCCTGACCTCTGGTTACCTTTCCAACATGGTGTGATTTCCTCAGTTGGTCTCTTTTTATCCAAGGCTGGGAAAGGCAGTTACTCTTATCACAAACACTCCTAATGTTTTCATTATCTAGTGCAGATAAACAGAGTGCACGGCACAGTGTGATTTATATACACAACTGCATATATATGTGTCTGAGATCACTTAGCTCTGACAAAAAGCCTGAATTTTCCTTTTGACTCATACCTGCCTTACTGGGGAATTTCACTATAGTTAAGTCACTTAAGTTGTTCCAAGCCCATCTTAGGATATTTCTCCCTTGCATTTATACAAAGGATTATCTGGATAACCCAACCAACAGAAATTGGAATCAATCTAAGAGTTTTTTGCTTTTGTCTAGAGATTAGTCTTAATTTTTCTCCCTGACAATTCTGTAGGATAGAGCAATAGAAATGCAATTATGGTCACCCACATGATTTAAAATCTTAAGAAAAGATTCCCTAGGGAGTTGTGTCACTTTGATCAACATTAATTTATAACAATAGAACCATCTGATCTGATTTCTGTGGACATCAGTTTAAAAAGAAAATCGGTTAGTTTATCCACATTCTACCTCTGAGTGTATCATTTCATTGAAGTGACAGTAGCTGCATAAGCAAAAATACATTGGATTTTTTTATTAACCCTAATTTATATACTCAGTGTCTTAATCTTAATCCTAAAGTACTTGAGTTCAGCACAAGTTGCTAAAGTGAATAAAATTCATTGGATCATAAAAGGAGATAGAAAAGTTAAATGATCTGAAATACATTTTATATGAGACTTTAATTTTCCAATAAAGCTTCAGAAAACATGCCTATATTCTACAGGAAGGAATATATTACAGTCACATTGGAGATTTCAATAACATCTGATGTTCACAACAGATTATTTAGATGTTTATAATGGAAGGGAAATGTTTTCCATCAAAATGTGCTGAATTATGTTTTTTAGGGATATTTTTCCAATACAGTCCCATGCAGTGTGCAAAGAAAAAAAGGCTTTAGAAAACAATCTATCTTACAAAGGATAACAGATTTTACTGAAAATCTTCATGTTCTTAATTCCCATAAAGAGAATTTTTCGGTTCTTTAAAACCAGCTCAGCAGACAGCAACACACAAGGGTTGTTTTCCTCTTCATGGTGTCTGCCTACTGATGCGATTTTGTACTTGTCAACACATTCAAGTGTTGTCAGGTTGCCATTCGTCAGAGGCACACATGCCACTTGCAAGGAGGCTTCAGGGCTTCACCTTAAAAAGAAAAGATGGCATCTCCACACAACTGTCATGGGGCTTCTGGTTCTGCCACTTTGCTTTGAGTACTTTCCATACAACATGCGGTGAATCCTGAGCTTCGGGTGGAAAATAAATTGTGATGAAATATAGTGTTGCTTAGATTCTCTTGGCATGCTGCTTCCCCAAGAACATTTATTTATTCATTACTACCCATCTTTGTCTTCAGGAAACATTTATTTTAATAGTGGTTGAAATTTATTGAGCGCTTTGTACATGCCTGGCCCAGAGCTCAGCATTGAATATGTTATGTTATATATGCCCTACAACTGCATGAGACATATTATTAAGCCCATTTTGCACAGGAAGAAACTGAGGTCAAAAAAATTTCATGTGGCCAAGATTTCTTTCTTTCTACTTTCTATCACCACTTAAAAAAAAATGTTTGAGACATATTATTAAGCCCATTTTGCACAGGAAGAAACTGAGGTCAAAATAAATATCATGTGGCCAAGATTTCTTTCTTTCTACTTTCCATCACCACTTTTTAAAAAGAAATGTTTGGACTAAAATAGGTAGAGACAGTGATTTCCCACTTCTTGTATAAATAGCATTACAGACTAAGCAAACAAAATATATAGCATGCCCATTTAAATTTGAATTTCAGATAGAAACCTTTTTCTGTATATGTTTGCCTGATGTCATATCTGGGACATGTTCACAATAAAAATTATGCAGTTTTAATTTAAAATTCAATATTAAATAGGCAATCTTTATTTTTATCTGGATACACTGTTTATTTTTAATTGTATTAGTTTTGTTTTTTTTAATTTTTTTTATTAAGGTAACATTGGTTTGTGTCATTTTTATAAACATTGGTTTATAACACTGCATATCTTTTACGATACAGCACTATTTATAATGCCAGTTTAGGTTCTAAAATTGGATCCCACTAATGTCTTCCCTAGGCAAGATTTGTCTAAACTCCTGCAGATCAAGTCATTTAGTGTACTCCTATCTTAGCTTTGACTTTAGACAACCCATGTAAAGTGTAGGATGATTCACATGTCCTCACTGGATCTTACCTGCAATGTCCCTCAGGTACCAGCTAATGAGCTCCCACCTTTGCTTCGAGGGCCTTATGTCTGCTGTGTTGTCTGCAGTTTGCCTTCTTGCTCCGGGACATAACCTGTTATGCTCTCTGGCCTGATCACTGGTGCTTGCTGGGTGCTGCTGCACCAAGCCAGGCTCAGAGTCTGCCCTTCCCCCTTGGACTCTGCAAGACACCATTTTGCTCCTTCCTCAACAGGCTTAGGAAAAGTTTATCTTTTCCATGCTGCACATGACATCTGGACACTGAAGAAGCTAAAGTGAAGAAGCTAAACTCATGGGACCAGGGTGATGGCACCATGACAGATTAATATCATCAGAACAGGAATGAAGAACATGGTAGGGATAAAGGGAAATATCAAAAGGGTGGGACTCAGGTAAAGGTGGATAAATGGAGTTTATGACAGACATAGATGAAAGCAACATCAATTACTGCCCTCCATTGTATCTCCCCCTGGATGTAAAGGTTTTAGAAAACTCTGGGATACATTCTTTCATAAAAATATTTAATTTATTTATTTTTGTGTAAAACTGGGATGCAGGCCAGAGGTGCGGGGTGGGGGGGGGTTGTGAGAGGATCCACCAGTAACAGAGTGGGGAGCAGAACAGGTGGATCTACTGAAATATACTGCTGAGGGGAGCAGCAGGAGAGACAGGAGAGGTCTGCTTGTCATGTGGGTCAGCTCCCTGGCCAGGGATTGAACTCAGGCCGATACGGTGGGCCTTTGTGGTGGTAGCACTGAGACTTAACCCCTAGGCCATCGAGGAGGTCCTAGAATAAATTCTTATTGTTGGTAGTGCCAGGAGAATGGTGAGGACCCGGGTTGTAACAATCAAGAAGAGCCTGGCTCTTAGGTATTGACCTTGCACTTGAATGACACTGAGATGAGCTTCCTTTTTCCTTTTTTAAAGATTTGCTTATTTATGTATACAAGCTGGGGTACAGGCCAGAGGTGTGGGGCGGCGAGAGGGTTCACCAGAGACAGAGCGAGGAGCAGAACAGGCAGATCGACCAAAATACATTGATGAGAGGAGCAGTGGGGCGAGGCAGGAGAGGTCTGCTGTGCCAAGTGGCAACCTCCCCTGCCGGGCATCAAACTCACGTGGCATCGAACTCACGCGGCATCCAACACGCGCTGCATCCAACACGTGCTACATCAAACTCGCACTGCATCAAACTCATGCTGCAGCTGCTGACAGCTCCACAGAGCTGTGCTTAACCCATTGCGCCACCAGGGAGGTTCTTAAAGGTTGTGTCCTGGGCACCCTGTTTGCTTCATCCATGCCTCAGCCCTAGTGATGAATTTTCTTCTGCTCCACTCATATGTTGATATTTCTAAGATTCCCTTGAATCTTAACCATATGAACTGAGCATGTGTTGAAATTTATTTAATACCATTTCTGGAAAAAGAGTTGAATATTAAGTGAAAGAGCAGTATCTCGTTGATTAATAAGTCAAACAAAATAGCAGGAACTTACAACTCCTAATGTCAACCCTGTTCTCCTATCCCATATTCACTTATTTTTTCTAGTTAAAAGTAGGTCAGATATAATGTCGATAATTTTGAAATCACAGTAGACAAGAGTATGGATTCAAAAAGGAAAGGCTGGTCTCCAGTGCCAGCTCTGCCACCCACTGTTGTTGTTTTTTTTTTTTCATATGTGGATAGATTTCTCACTTTGACTCAACATCTTCACATATGAAATGGTTAAATACCTACACAAAAAAGAGAAAACATTTTAAAACTCACAATATAAAATTGACTGAACCTAGTAAGTTCTTATGCGGTATTAGTTCATCTACCTCTTCAGTCTTGGCAATAACTTGCTACATTTGAGGTTAATTAAATTTAATTTCTTGTCTGAATATGATAGTGCACAAAGCCCTTTCTCAAAGACCATTTGTAATAGCAAAGAAGACAGAGAACTAGACTTGAAGTCAGTCTCTCAGGTGGAATCATTTACCCACTTTGAACTAAATTTGCCTTTTATAAATATGCATGTAGGAAACTCTCTTCCTCACCAATATTTCATTAATTGTCTTGTAGTCAAGACTACTGAAAAAAACATTGACTGAGGTCTCCTAGTAGCATTTGTGAAATGACTTTGGGTCACATTTGTTACTGAAATTTTTGAACATCTTTATTTTTGAAATATGGTTCACCATAAAAATTTGTAATCCTTACAAAGGAACCCAACCCCAAACCAATCAAAATCAACCTAGAAAAGCTAAAAAGCTAAGTCACCAAGGTCAATCTAGACTTTTAAAAATGTACTAAATGACTGTTTTTAAGTCTTAAGATTGAAGTAATGAAGGGGAGAAAAGTGGGACACACATTTTTGAGCACTCAACATATCCTAGGGAAAATTTTCTATATTGTTTTATCATTGCTTTTGTATTTTCCTGGAATGAGGACACAAAAGCTCAGAAATATTAAACAGCCTTTCCGTATCACTCAGCTAATAGGATGAAAGAGATTTCAAAAGACTGATTGCAAAGGTGCTATTCTATCCTGTGCTGTTAAAATATGACTCTGCAAAATAATAGAAAGGGACCATTGCCCCCACATATCTCCTAATGGGAACCTATTGATTTCTAGCTAGTAATGAGAGCCTGGGTTACTGGCTGGTGCATAACATTCTTTCCATTTTGCTCCTCTGAATAATGACTCTAAGGACCTGTTTCAACGTCCCTCTGACTCTGCCCTTTTAAAAAGTCTTTGAATCTGCTCAGCTAGTCTATCAAAATGAGACCATGTTATGCTACAGTCTCTGAGAATATTACTTGGAGAAACTTTGCTTAATTTTATAGACACATTGGTTTAACTTGATGTCCTGTATCTGGGGCATTGGTTTTAAGCAGTGAGAGGCAGTGACTTATTTTTTCAATTATATTGGTTGCGTTGTCAGGTATTATGTATTTTATATGTCAGCAATTCTGATACCATAGCCTATTCAGTGGAGCATTAAAAGTTAAGTTTCTCATTCTAGTATTTGAGAGCATGGATGGCAGAGATCTTTTTATACACGGAGTCATCTCTCCCTACTGCACAAAATACATCTTCAGATTAGATTCTCCACCCCTGTCATTTTTGGTTTCTGATTCTTGCTTTCAAAAGGTAATGTGTAGAAGGTAGGTCTAGATGGTGTCAGAGTGAAGATGCTGAGCTCACCTCCTCTGTATCCTCACAGCTAGATTGCAGCAGAACAAAGCCAAAAACTCTTTGGCTTTGAAAGAATAGATGATTATAGCACATACTAGGAGTAACATCTGGAGAAGGGGGGACCCAGTAAGCAATGGAAGAGGTCAAGCAGGTGGTCTTCCCAGGCAAGTAAGAACTGGGCTACACAGTAACCCTTTGCAGACCTAGGAGAGCTCCAGGATAGAAGGTGACTTCCATAGACATCAGCGCAGCCTCAGTGAGCTCCAGGAAAGCAGAGCCAGCATAACAGGATCCCCTGCAGACCTTGATGCAACCTTGTCAAGCTCCCTCCAGAAAGGGACTTGGAAGACTACTGGGCTATAGGAGGCCTCATGAGCCATTGGTGCAGTGCTACTGAATTCTGGGAATGGAATCTGGAGGCAGAACTGTTGCAGACTGGCTTTGTGAGCATCAACACAGATCTCATTGAGTTCCAGAGCCTGGAATAAGACCAACATAGGTAGGTCCCCTGAGTTCTTCAGCAAGCTCCAGGGTGAGTCCCAGAAACAGAACTGCCCCAATAAGCGCTCACAGATCTTACAGAGCCCCAGGACAGGTCCTGAAAGCCACCCCATTGCTGGTGTTAGTGTGCAACTGAGACACCCAGGGATCCCAAATTAATAAGAGGTAGATGCTTTGAAATGGATCCAGTCATCTGTGGCACAAATGTAAAAAAAAAAAAAATCACTCCAAAATACCCATCCCCTCATGGGTAAATGCCTAGTCAAAGAGGTTTGGCCCAAAGTGTTGAGGCCTAAAATCTTTCCACAAGTATAATATACATTCTGGAGGGGAACCACAAGAAAAGGGGTAAGCAAATTCCAGAAAAGGAGACATCAAAATCAAAGTACAATTCAAGATAACAATTGGCATTGTCTCTGCCAATGATACCCTCCCCATGTGCCTGCCACTCATATGTCCCTGCCAAGTATCTCTTCAAAGTGTCTCTACATGCCTTTTTGCCACATAGCCTGCATGTCTCCTTTCCAGAAGTAGGAGGTATAATTTTAGGATTTTTATTAAGAATATCCTTTCTTATCCTCTCTCTCTCTCTGCACACTAATTCTCTTAAAAATCTTTCACACAAAGAGCATGTTACCTTTGCCTTTGCGCATGCAAATGTCTGAACTTTCATAATGTGCACCTCCTAACAGTGGAGAGTGCCTGGATGCCCCTTGGTCATGCACTAACAGTGGTGGGCCCATAGAACTCAGCAAACCCTTGGGGTGGGGGAAGGGGGTGCTAGAAGTTGCACTCACCAAGGTAAGCCCTGGTAGAACTCACCAAGCCTAGTATAGGACCAAAAAACAGTTCTACCATGGTAGTCCCCTGTGGGAAGATCCTGGAATCAACCAGTCCTAGTAGGTTCTGACAAGCAGTGGAGCAGTCTCTTTCAAAGGGAGAAGAAATGACAGGTCCTAGCATAGACATCTGCAGCACCTGATCCACACAGCTGTGACTCTTGTAGAAGTGAGCCAGAGCAACACTGGCTGGACAGATAATCCCTTGGCTTGGAAAAGAACTGATTATTCCTTAGTCAGTAGAGACCAGTATAGACTTCAGGAGAGTAGACACTGAAGAGACTAATGCTACATTGAACAAGAGGTTGGTGGAGAGAGGAACCTGTGGACTGTGGTCTAGAGTAAAAGACACTGCTGACATGGGTATCAGCTTGGCCAGAGACACAGGGACAGGACATGGAGGTTATGTGGAAGTAAATTCATTAGAAAGAGGGGTAAACCCTGTGGAAGTGCTGGGGTCCTTCATATAGACCGTGTCCTAGTAAAGATATTAGTAGTCATTCTGATCTGCACTCCTCCTTCCCATCCTCAGACTGGCACTTACTCTGTGAAGTATACCGAAAGCACAGAAACTATTGTGTCATTCATGTCAAACCTCAGGAAAGAGGTATATTAAGGGTTCCACAAATGCATGCCATCTCAACCCAACTCAACCACATCAGTGTCTAGTTCCCTCAAGTTGCACCCCACCATGCTGATTCGTTATCAGGGAACTACAAATCCAAACCACAATGAGATACCACTTCATTTCTGTAAGAATGACTCATATCAAAAAACCCAGAAACAATGAATATTGCTGAGGGTGCAAAGAAAAGGGACTCCTTCCCCACAATGTAGTCTGACCCCATATAGAAAACAATATGGAAGTTCCTTAAACTATTAAAACCAGATATGCCATATGATCCAGCAATTCCATTCCTAGGTATCTACCAGAAAAATGCAAACTCACTAATTCAAAGGGATATATTCACCCCTATGTTCATAACAGCACTATTCACAATAATCAAGACGTGAGGGAAAAAATGCACATCCACAGAGCAGTGGATTAAGAAGATGTGGTATATATAATTAACTGAATACTACTCAGCTATGAAAAACATGAAGTCTTGCCATTTGCAACAATGCCAATAGAAATGAAGGGGATTATGCTAAGTGAAATAAGTCAGAGGGAGAAAGACAGAAAATACCAAATGATTTCACTCATACATGGAATGTAAGGAAACAAACAAATCAAAACACAAAGGTACTGATAAAACTAAACCAGATATATGACTGCACACTTGAGGCCACTAGAAGGGGAGGGAGGGTGTGGGTGGGGCAAAGATGGGAGGGGCACCAGTGTCTAATATAAAGGACTGTGAGGGCTTGGATTGTGGGTGTGGGGTGGTATCATACAACCAAGGAAGTGTGAACCTATTCCCCTAAATCATATACAGAGTTTTAAACCACTGTTACCTCAATAAAAGAGAAAAATAAAATAAATAAACTCACAAAAATAACACAATTGGGAGAAAAGTAGACGGGATAAAGTAACGGGATAAAGGAATAGTCTCATCTCAGCTCTGTGATATAGGGAGTCGAAGATCACTTGTACACACCTAAGATCACTCTAACAGTTTCTTTGATATTAAAATGTGGCTAACAGTGTCTGTATTTCTGATTACCTAGATTCTCCAAGAAAGTTCAGCGAGTGAATGAAAAAGCACTAAAATTACAGAAATGTATGGCAATATAGGTGACATTACTATCTAATGTAATAAGTCAAAATTTTTTATGGTATATCCCTGAAAAAAATGTTAAAATACATATACCTGAAAATGGTGTTAGAACCTAACTTTAACTCTCAGGGTCTTCCAGTGCACGCGGGTCAGAAACAAACCATTTCCTCTAGAAAATAAGTAGACTAGAGAAAAAATATCTTGTTGGTGCCCTCACGCCACCCCCTATAAACTATCCACGGTAACCATCTCCCTGCCCACCCCTCCTTCTTACATCTGACTTCTCCGTAATCAGGATAAACAGTCCAGGGAGAGGGCAGCTGGTACAGCAAAGAAATTGTAGAAAAACATTCAGGATGAAGCTAATGAGAGCATGTGAGAAAGGGAAAGAGGGCTGAATTGATGTTGAAACTAATTTATTTCATTAGCTAGCAGTAGATGTAAATTGCAGTGTAATGGAATTAATCATTTAAAATGGATTGTTCACTTAGAAGTTATAAAAATACCAACATTCCACTTGGTGTTATATTTTTCCCCTCTGCTGAATCAATTTGGTTTTAAAGGATTTGTTTGTATTTAAAGTATAAAGAGAACCAAAGGGCTCATACAGCTCTGCTTGGGAACAGGAATAAGACAGGGAAGTAGCAGTCAAGAGGATATCAATAAACCCAAGAAAAGGAGTAGATTAGTAAGGAGCAGTCAATGATTTCTACCTGGAGTAAATGAACAAGGCAGAATAAACATCTTTTTAAAAATCTACTCATAAAGACTTAATTCATTCAGAGCCCAACTGAAAGTGCCTTAATTCTGAGTGTATATTATGATCTCCTGAAAAACTTTTTAGAAATACCAATGCCCAGGACTCACCCCAATTTTATTAAATCAGAATTACTGAGAACTAGTGCTAGAACAAGTATAATACTACTTTTTATATATAAAAAAAAGTTCAGATGGGATTTAACAAAAAGGTGTAGTCATCAGAGGAATAGGTATTTACATATTCCCTGAGCTGCATAAGGCAATGGGTTAGGAATTAGGGTTTTAATGAGGTACTAGATTTGCTTAAACAGGGCAATTACTAGCAGATTAATAATATAACAATGTAAGTATGTGTTTTGAGACTTGACTTGTCAGCTGATGGTGGGATAGCTGAAGCTATAGGTGCTTAGAAAAGAGAGAAATGACTTTGGACCAGGAAAATTAGGAATGTTTCCAAAAATCTATAGAAGATGGACCTGAGCTTAAAGGAAATTGTATCAGTAAGATAGTACAATCCCCAAATCCTTTATTTTAAAACAATTATCTTTGTGGAGTCATTAAAAGGTCAGATTAAGAAATCATATGTAAGAGGGAAAAAATTGTGTTTTTATCATTTGTAACTAGATTCTCAGTTAAGTATATAATGATAGTTCATTTCAGGAATTTCTGAATTCCTTTAATGAAATAATACCTTAAGTAAATGAGGAAATCTAGGAAAGGTCTTGTGCCTTGCTTAGAGCAAGCACCCAGTGGATCTCCTAATCCCCCACCCCCAGTATTTTATAGGGGCACCTGCAGCATCTGTCCACCTTCACTCCACAAACTCAGAGACCTCTCCTTGGTGGTATGATAACCTTGGCCTGTGACAGTGGCTTTGGTATTGCCCTTTCCCTGAGAAAGAGTACCTTTTATGTCTACTAGCATTTGCTGTCTTCTAGTTCCCCCTGGACAAACACCGTTTGGCCTCCTACTGACTAAGGCTCATCCAAGTTCCTCCACTGGCTCCGGGCAAGTCCAGTCAGGTGCTTTTAGGCCCCCAGGTATTTCTAGGTGATGGCCTTCCTCACAGCAGTTTGCAGGAAGTAGTTGCACCCTTCACCTTTCTCTGGTTTGCATATGTAAAATGAATGTAAATGCAAGCTTCTTTCAGCATGAAAAATATTGCTATAATCATATTTTGAAGTAAAAATTGTTTGACTTGAAATATAATATTGATTTTTTTTTTGTATGTATTCTCGTATGGAATATCTGCCTACTTATTGATGACCTATATAGAATCAGCATGTAAGATCTGTTGAAAGTCAGATAATATATTGGATATATTTCATTTTATTTTATTTTATTTTTAAAGATTTATTTATGCATACAAGAACTGATGTGTAGGCCAGAGATGCATGGGGGTGAGAGGATTCACCAGAGACAGAGTGGGGAGCAGAGCAGGCAGATCTACTGAAATACACTGCTGAGGGGAGCAGCAGCCGAGGCAGGAGAGGTCTGCTGTGCCATGTGGCTGGGGATTGAACTCATGCTGCAGTGGTTGGTGATAGCTTGATAATGCTGAGACTTAACCCCTTGTGTCACCAGGGAGTCCCAGATCTATTTTATTTTAAAGTGCGGCGATTAAAACAAAAAGTCTGCAGTGTTTTAAGCTGAATCAATGTGGATGTATCACAAAATTGCAAATAACAGGTATTACTGTGAGTATCAGACTATTCAAAAATCCTTTGGTGCAATGCTTTTCTTAATTGTTCTCATTCCTGTGTTTAGTTCTAGTTTCAAGCACACTTCAGCACGCTATTAATTTTCGGTACTAACGCACAGTATTCTAAAATCTCAGGAGAGTCCTGTCTTACATCAATTTAGAAAGGGCTTGATCTTTGAGCTCTGACTTGCATTCTTGGTAGAACTAGAGTCTAGTGACTGAATTAAAGAAGGAAGTGGAAAATCTGTGGCCTGATTCACAACTTCGCTGCTTTACTAGATAACTCTTTGATCGCAGACAATTTATGGAAACTCCCTGACCCACAGATCCCTCCAAGAGCTGGTCTGAAGTTTGGCTACCACAACACTTGGTCCCTATCCTTCACAGGGGCCCAGATAAAATATAAGAGAAGGAAGACACACTATGTGTGAGTTTGAGCTTGGGAGGAATTCTCTGTCCTTAGCTTCTTTTCTCAGTATTCAGTAGTAGCCCAAAAGAAGTAAGTTGCCTCAACATACTACATAAATGAATTAGTTTCCTTTCCATCAGCTGGAATTAGATGTTCTCAATGTGTTCACACTGTTTTTTCAGTAAAACCAAAAGTTCAAGGGCCTCCCTGGTGGCGCAAGTGTTTAAGTCTCAGCATTACAAGCTATCACCAGTCACTGCATTGTGAGTTCAATCCCTGGCCAGGGAGCTAATCCACATGGCACAGCAGGCCTCTCCTGCCTCGCCTGCGGTTCCCCGCAGCAGTGTATTTCAGTCAATCTGCCTGTTCTGCTCCCCACTCTGTCTCTGGTGAATCTTCTTACTACCCCCACACCTCTGATCTACACCCCAGCTCTTGTATCTATAAATAAATAAATCTTAAAAAAAAAAGAGTTCAGGACTGATACCCATATGCTCTTCTTATAAAAAACTTTAATTTTTATGTTTGAAAGCTGTCATGATGACTAAATCTTGAAGGTTCCAGAGAGGGAATGATAAAAAGGGATCTTGGTGCTAAAATGTAAACTATTGACCCAAACCTACGGTTTGGACATTTAGAATCTGTGGCCACAAAATGCAGCATGATACCTAAATGTTTATCTCAGTTACTTCTCATATCCCTTTTCAATAGAGGATGACATTATGTTCTTAGGAAACTTGCCTCCACCCATTTCACAGTGACAGATGACAATACCCAGTGCTATTTTCTCCTTGTGATGTCAATGTTCCTAAATACATATCACCATACAGAATTCTGATAACACACTTGATGTTTCATAGACAGGAATTATGAAAGACGAGGAAGCTGAGATCCAGAAAGGCAAAAAGAAACTCCATGAGATCAGAGAATTATCCCATGGCCGTCTTTGGGCTTTGCCAAAGACAGTTCCAGTTATCACATGCTGAGCTAGCATAAACCCCCTCATCTGCAAAGGGAATTGGACTGATTCCAAGATCCCACTAACTAAAAAAATGCACCTTGTGAATCTTTGTCCCATGCCTCTTTCTCCACTCCACACTGGCATTAAGCGTATGTGCCCTTCAGGAAATTACAACCCTGTTTCAGCTTCCAAAGTCACTTTTGCTGCCAGAGAGCAGAAAGGAAGTAACCCCCAATGTGGTCATTGTCACTTCTGCACCTAGCAAGCTGTTCCCAGGTCATCTTCCTCCAGGCCAACATCTCTTTTTCAAGACAAGAGTATTCATTTCTCAGATATCACACTGAATGGTGTCATGAAGTTTGTTTTATTTTTTCTATGTATATTTCTCCCTCAAGCTTCAGTCTAGAAAAGTTGGAATCCTTAATCCCATTATAGAAAAAGATCAGAGACATCAATTTCTATTCGCTGGACAGTTTAATAATTTAACTGAATTTCATTAAGTTTGATTTCATTATTAATAAATATCAAATGTTTTTATCAAGTCTTCAAAGAGTTTCATTTTGTCTTGGTGTTTCTTTTAAAAGTTGAATTAAATTGAAATAATCTGTTCCTTGTGAGCAGAACACATCATACTTCTTGATGGGGGTTAAAGATTGCAAGTTGCATGAGATGAGTGTGAGTCTTCTTATCACATAGCCAATTGCTGACAATGGGAAATGGAAGCCAGAAAATCAGTCTTCTACAATTAAATACAAAACCTCTTGCTTGTAGATAGCACTTCTTGTTTTCTCTGTTTGTTCAAGTCTCTTGACATCTTGGAATTATAAGCTGCACAGGTGTTACCAACAGTGTTTAGCTAGAGGAAGAAGGTTTTAGTTGTCTGGCCAAGTTGGCCAGCAAGGTCAGGCAAAGAGCCCACAAAAAGAGACCTGGGATGTTCATCATGTATGGTGGGCATTATGGGTGGCTTGTATTGTAGGTGGTGTACACCATGGCTGGTGTACATTGTGGGTAGTATGCATTGTGGGTGGTGTGCATTGTGAGTGTTGTATATTGTAAATGGTATATACTCTTGGTGGTGTGCATTGTGGATGGTGTGCATCGTGGGCAGTGTGCATTGTGAGCAGTGTACATCGTGGGTGGTGTGCATTGTGGGTGGCGTACATTGTGGGCAGTATGCATTGTGGGTGGTGTGGTGTGCAACTGCCCCATTTATCAGTCCATTTCACTCCCATTCTTTTTCTTTTGTCCTTTCCATCACATTTTTTCCCAATATTCGTCTGTTTGTCCATTGAGGCTTTCCAGGGCTTCTTCTAGTGGGGCTACCTTCCCACCCATGTCACCCCTAAGTCCTGTCATCTCCTTCTTCTATGCAGGCCTTAAGGTAACTTCCAATTATGGCCAAGGATTCCAGAGATGACCTGGTCCCCTAGAAGTGAGGACCCACCTGTAGGCAGCAAATCCACCACCACCACCCCACCCCCGCTGCCCTACATGGCCCTCTTTTGACACTGGGACTATCAGGGTAACAGATAGGATATAGTCTCTGGCCTCATAAAGTTTCCAGTCTACGTGGGTAAGCAAACACTTAATAAACTTAATAAGGCGATTCTCCCATTGTCATAAAATGACAGAGCAGGGGGCCTACCATTTGTAGAATTGGGAAGTCTGCCTCTTGAAGAGATGACAATTAAGCTGAGCTATGGATAGAAATGTGAATTGGTCAAGAAAAGCCTGCGAGGGTGGAGATGACTCCTGGAGACATTATTTCAACAATAAAGTGCACTGGGTCTCAATCAGGTCTTTCGAAAATCCATCTCATTTCAGCATCTTGATTTGTTTATTACCTAGCCTCATGTCCTGGTTTTTGACTCCAAACAGTATTGTGTCTTAGATCCTGCTAAGCATCAACTGAAGGAATGATCCACAGTTCCGCGGTGTTTTTCTGATTCTACTGTTGTCCAGAGAATCAATGTGAATGTGAATTAAAATCACCACTGAAGTGTGAGCCAGGAAAATTCCCCATCTGGCCGGAGATCACAGGAGGGCCAGTCAGTGCAGGATGATGGAGCACAGGAAGAAGATGCAGACCAGACCAGGCTGCGGCCTGAGGAAGACTGCGGCCTGAGGAAGCCTGGCCGCGGACACCTATGTGACTGGAGAGTCGCATGTCTACGGCTATGGAACTGTCAGGCAGGAAACCTGTGAGTAATCACAGCGAAGAAGCTTAGGGCTACCAGACCCAGGGACACTCCCAAATGAGAGGCCTGCATACACACACAAAGGCTACTGTGTGGGAGGTTCAAAGGGTCCAGGGTATGGGAGTAAGTGGAGTGAGGGAGCACGGGAATAAGCGATCTGGGATTCCACGTCAAGTGTCACTGTTTTGCTGAGTGAAATGAGCTGGTCATTAAGCCATGCAAGACAGAACGTATGACCTTCAAACTGTGACCATTAGAAGCAATGCATGCTAGACGACTGTCACCCAATATGGCACTGGGCAGCATGCAGTAAATAATAGGTCTTTTTACTATCAACTGTTGTTAAAGGCCAGACCCATTTTGATAGGGATAGGTAAAAAGTGGGAAGCAGAAAAAAGACACAACAGATGCAGTGTTGAGCTGGCAGGGCAGCAGGCTGAGATGATGAAAAAACTCCACATCAGGGCTCTTTTATCTCCAGGTAAAGCCAAAAAGAAATAGAAGGAAAGGATATGCAAGTTCCAAGGCCCCAGAAACTCAGGAACCCAGTACCCCAGGGTCCCGGGACCCCAAGATTCCAGGGGCCTGGGCCCTCAGATCCAGGCCAGGCAGCAGCACAGAAAAGCCAGGCTTGGCAATATGAGTGAGGCTCTCCCAATACCACATTTGTGAACCCTGCCATAGTGTGGGTCTCCATTGTACTCGTGCCACTTCGAGGCACCAGCTGGTCTGAGGAGACAGGGCAGTAATTAGAATAATGAGGACAAATCATCACAGTGGATTAATGAATCACCAGCCTCCCCCTGAGCACAATGGTGGGTTTAGCAATGAGTGTAACTCCTTGAAATTATCTGCAGCAGCAGATAATAAACATGTCTGAACTACAGTGGCATTGCCTATGTCCAGGGGACAGTTCATTAGGAGGGAAGCAACTTTCTTTGTTCCAGATTTGGTTGATCTGGCCTATTTGGACACTGGTTTAACTGTTTTTGTTTTTATTTTTTTAAATAAGATCCTGGAGTTTAGACAGCGTGACAGCATAAAGGTATTACAAACACAATTACTGCAGCTGAACCACACACCAGTGCCCTCTTCCTTGAAAGAAAAGAAGGAAGGAAGGAGGGAGGGAGGGATGTAGTGAAGGAGGGAAGGAAGGAAGGAAGGAAAATAGTACTACTGTGTTCATTCTCCTTCCCTGTGGTTCCTGAACCACAGGAAGGACTCTGGCATTTCAGTAGACAATACATTCTGATGGGTGACCTTGTTTTATTCCCCAAGGATCAGTCTGCACAGCCCCAAGAATATGGACCTCATATCTATAAGATGGACACTGTACTAGGTATGTTTCTATAATTTTTTCTACTGAAGACTCCCAACGATCATATGAAACACTAGTGGGCCACAATCCCACGAGCAGTATGGGTATAATCTAAAACTAGTCCCTCGGAAACAGTCCCCATAAACAAAGCTCAAGGAAAGACTGCAGAAGGGAGAGCATTCCATATGGGTAGATGAGTCTTAATAAACAAGAGAACTCATTTATGAGGCTTGTCTTGGGCAACACCAAGACAGGAGAATTTTTTGACCTCCCACCCCAATCTTAAAAATGTATATAGAGGCTTTACCTGGGTTTATTCAAGTATGCCATCCAGATATTCCCAACACTTTTTCTCTTAGGGATAAGTCAATGGGCAGATTCTAGAAGCAGGGAAAGCGAGCACAAGCAGAGTACCCATTTCAAAAACAGAATAGTGGGGAGAGCCTCTTTAGTGTCCAAGTGAAGCTCTCAGGTCAACAGTCATGTTATTTTGATTGCCTTCCCCATCTAGTAGATATTTTCTCCAGATTATATAAGAAACTGAGAGTGTAACTGATTTTGTTCCTTGCCTAATATTACATAGAATTGATTGACAGGACTTCAATTGATAGGGTATAACTTCATAGTCTGTATTCTTTCTGACATGAGTACACATGTACAAACCCTGACTTCTCAAGAATCCACAGCCCCCAATGATGTCGTTTTTGGAGTTTATGGATTTGAGAGCGGGGTCCTTGGTTCACTCTGGGAAAGGTGTCACCAGAGCACCCCTTCAGTGCCAAACGGCGAGTTTCTCCACAAGACAGAAACTTTAGTTATATTTAAAAGAAAAGGTTTATTAGGGAGAAGGACAGAAGAATAAAGTATGCTTGCATAGACACAAGCAGGCAGGAAGAGCTGCCCAGAAAGGGACAGGCTTCCCAAGAGAGGCCTGCATGGTTGCAGGCAGGTGGGCAGCCCTGAGGAGAGCTGCCTCTGCTGAGGAAGGTCAGTGAGGAGAAGACCCGGCATGGTACAGGTCACGAGCAGGCAGAAAGGCCGCTGCCCTGCAGAGGGACAGAATTGGTGAAAAGAACACCTGCATAGGCACAGGTAGGCAGGACAGCTACTGCCCTGAGCCAGTTCAGGGATTGAACTGATATAGTCCTCTTTCAATTGGGAGGGGCTCATCCCATGGATGGCTTGCCTGTTGCTGACCCTGAACAACCAACCAGAACGGGAAAGGGAACCCGAGATTCCACAATGGGCTCAATCTCCACATCTTCACCTTTGCTCAGCCTTAGACACTGGCTCCTAAGGACTTTTGGTTATCACTGGGTTAACGGTCATACTGACCCCCTCCACCTCACCTCCTTGTGTGAGTCAGGTTCTAGACTTGTGATTCCTTCTTTTTTTAAAGTTCTGTCTCCTCCATCACCTCCACCTCTGTTCTGGTGCATTTGCCTAAAAATTAAAGTCTTATTAGCTGAAGTGATACCTTCAGTAAAACATTCCAGGCTCTGTATTTGGAAGAAAGTGTAAAATTTCCAGTGGGTCAGGGCTTATGACAAATTCTACTCTTCCTGACCTCTGAACTCTAGAATTCAAGAATTGCTGACAGCCAATCCTAGAAAATGAAATCAGTTAAAACAAACAGGAAACCCCACTTTGTTGTAGATGTGCACACTGTCACCAGCTATATCTACAACCGACATCTATAAGTATCTACCACGTTGGAGGATCAGAGTATAAGAAAGATCCTCCAGGAAGTCTTGAGTATGTGGGCCTTTGCATGTTGGCAAGAGATGGTGCTGGCAAGGTGGTAATAGAATCACCTAACAGGCATGGAAGATGGTTGATAGATAACATTCCTCATGAAGACAGAGCCCATGTTCTATCATCCAGCCAACACAGGTGCATGAAAAATAGGTTAAAAAGATAACTTCAAGTTCCTAATGACTTTGGGGAAATGGCTTAATTACCTATCACACTGTTTTCTCTCAAATTCCAGTGATTTGAGAGCAGGTGATGACACACACATGTTCTTATCTTTTAGGCAACAAGAGCTAAGATTAAACAACTTTTCTCATTTAAATGCCATAACAAAGTTACAAGACAGACAATATTCCCATTATGAAGCCAAGCAAAGGAGAGGCCTGAAGAGACTAAGATGTGATAAAAAGGGTTTGTAAAGTCACAAGCTGTTAGAATTGGGCATTCACAATTAGCTTTAATGATAGAATTTTAGGACCCAAAAATGACTGTGGGATGTATATGCTTCTGTATATACACGTGTATATGTATATATATAAATCTATACTTAAAAGTGTGAAATCATTTCAGTGCTTTACAGTTGAGGCCATGCTACTTCTCTAGATTTATGTCACTTCGCTAATATCACCTTGAAATCTGAGTTTTTAAAATATAATTGATGGTGAGTTTTTAAACCAGGGGACAATAGAGGTCATATTAGCCGAGGCCTCTATCTTATAAAGAAGGACTCAACCCCCACCCCCACCCCAGGGTAGTCCTGAGTTACACAAGGCCCACCACAAGGAAGTTTTGGTGGAGCCCAAACTTCCATCAAATGGACTGTGTTCCCAGTTCAGTGTTTATTCTGCTCTTAATACACTGCCCCCTTCCAAAAAAAAAAAAAACAAACAAAAACTTCCATCAAATGGACTGTGTTTATTCTGCTTTTAATACACTGCCCCCAGAGGGGGCAAAGCACCTGTACGCGGACCAATGGGGAGGGTCCGAATGGGGGTGGGGGGGGGGGAGAGAGGGAGAGGGGGAGAGAGAGAGAGAGAGAGAGAGGAAGAAAGGCTTTTTTTTTTTTTCTTTTCTTATCCCAGGTTTCTGTTCCTTTTCCTGAAATCTTCACTGATTCTTCTCTCAGAACAACCAGGTAGTCACTCTATTAGCATCCTTACAGGGCGAGGAGGTGGGAGGCTGGCGGGCTTGGTGTGGGGGTGGGGGGAAGGGAAGAGAAGATGATTAGAGACGAAAAGCAGAGGAAAACTCCCCCCTCCGCCAGCCGCTTTGAATGCCTACTATGATCTCCACTTTCTTTGCTTATTCCCCTGCACTCCTTGTTAAGAAAACCATTCATTACTAGCCTATTGTGGGTACTAATGAATCCTGAGCCCTAGCTGCGCACCCCACCGGCGGGCTAGGCGCCGGGAGCGGTGCAGTCTCCCCCAGGGAGGAAAGGCGGCTGCCTCGCGCGAAGGGGGTGGAGGCTTCCCAACAGAGCTTTCCTCTATCCACTTCCTTTCTTCTGTCTTCAGAAGGAAAAAAAGCAGTCAGGGAGGAATTCAGTGACAATTCAGCCCAACACCAAGGCACTCATAAAATAATAGCTGCCACGCAGAGACTGGATGAATAGCGATTCATCACACAGAGCCCCCAGAGCAGCCTCCTGCCTCCTCCATACACTCTTTGAGAGGAAGCCCTTTGTGTGCAGCGCCGCATCTAGCCCCAGCACCCTGGAGAATGAAAGAAATGAAAGTCTTCTCCGCAGGCCCCAGGCTAATTCCCCTCTAACCCTGCTTTGTTGTGCTTTAAGCCTTTCTCGCGTTAGTTGCTTGTGTTCCTGTGGGAGGCACAACTTTGGTGTCTGCACGCGGAATTGTCATCAATTGCATCATTTTCAAGATGCAGCGATGGATCAACCAAGTGCTGAGCTCTGAGATGAAGTTGTGTTAGTGCTACTAGATTCATTCTGCCCGGGGCTGGAAGCTTGGCCTTCCCATGTCCGGAAAAGCTAGATTCTTGCCTGATGGGCACACTCTGTGCTTCTCGGGGCTTGGGGGGTGGGGGGTGGGTGGGGAGCGGGCAGAACCAGTGGCAACCATGGAAGGTATTCAGAGAGAATCATGCTGGGTCCTCATTGGTGCTTAGGAGCACAGGAGTGAGTGCTCTCCTTTGGAGTTCAGTTTGCTCCTGTGTGAAATGAACGTTTGGTCTGAAGAAGTAGTTTTAGATATAAAACCCATCTCCAAAGAAAAATTTGTATCAAAGTTCTGCATATGGGGGGAAAATGCAGCTACTCTGATTGAAGTTGCAGGAAGACAGTCCAAGAGCCTGGCCGAGGATTAAATGCAAGCGTTCTGGAAAACTTAGAATCATGTCAGAAATGAAGTTGTTCAGAGAATGTGAGCTAGCCTTTTCTTCCTCATTTTATGTCATCCTTAAGCTAGCATTTGGAAAACAATTTGTTTCAAACCATAACTCTAATTCCTGAGCTGTCAATAAAAAAATAAGGCAGTCTCTGACCACCTTGTGTCAAATACAAAGACATCAGTCCTCTTACTCTGACATGTTCTTCCTCATAGTACTTTACAGTATCTGACCTTGTATTGTGAATTAATTTGCTAATATGTTTAGTGTATGTTTCTCATTAGATTTACTCTCCATGGGCATCAGAATTCTATCAATTTTGGTATGTTTCTAGCACTTAGAATAGTGCTTGACACATATGAGGTATGCAT
Source organism: Scalopus aquaticus (assembly GCA_004024925.1). Taxonomy (NCBI): domain Eukaryota; kingdom Metazoa; phylum Chordata; class Mammalia; order Eulipotyphla; family Talpidae; genus Scalopus; species Scalopus aquaticus. The sequence continues at coordinate 39,363 of PVIJ01006020.1, forward strand.
TGAATATGTATCCAGATTTCGCAGAATTTGATAAGAATTCTCCTTTGTCTCCTAGTTTGTTTATGTGTGGCCAACTAAAGTCTGAACAGTGAGATGATCATTTCCTTTGCTCAGTCTGTTACAGGGCAGGGAGAGGGGCACCCTCAGAACCCCCAAACCTGCCCACTCGAAATAGGTTCTGCCATCTGCCGCATCAGGAACATATAAGACCTTAAGTGGAAAAGAAATTTTAATACAATTAGTGTAATAATACAGAAAAGACAAAGAATATAGTTTCTAAACTAAGCACTCAAAGTTACCCATCACCTCGGGGGCAAAAGTCCACCCAAATGGGATCGGTCCAAAGTAAGGCTGGGTGTGCCCCTTTCCCTGCCCTGTAACATCTCAAAGGGTCACTTTCTTTGAAGAAAAATAATCGAGATTTTAATTTCCAAAGAATGCTAATTCCACACATTTTGTTGGACTTAAAAATAACCATACTCTTCCTAAAAATTTTAAAAACACAAAGGGGCTGTCAGCGTGTCATCCAGTAACTGGGCTGACAAAGATGAAGCAGCAGTGACAGGTTGCCAGGCTGCCCTGTGGCCCTGGATGGGCATGGCTGTGGATCCACCGCGGACAGACAAGCCAAGCACAGAGGGAAAGGAGCTCTGTGATCAGCAGTGAAGGCAGGGAGCTGTGCTTCAGCCTCCTAAGAGCTGACTTCATCCAGGTAAAGCCTGGCAATTTGGAAAAGTGTAAATTGCTGGGTTATTGACACAATTATTCAGAAAGATCTGGGTGCTCTTAGATTTCTGCCCCTTACCAGGCTGTTGCTGGCCTTTCCCTGTGGAAGGTATTTTTTTTGGTAGAAGGAAGCTAGGCTGGCTTTAGAGTTGTGTTAAATCCTAGTTCGGTTCTACTTCTCAATAATTCTGGGTACTTCCTCAAATTACTAAACCTCATCTGTAAAACAGGGCTAGTCATTGCTCCCTGGTAGAAGTTTGGATAATTGGAAATAATGTTTACAAGGCATCCAGGGCATTATTATTTTCTACCAACTATTACTATTACTGTAGTTGATGTCAAATTAGGAGGTATGATTTATATATTAATTTCAGCCGGCATAAATAGGCATTCCACATGAGCATAATACCACATAAACCAAGGATGAAATGTAAACCTTGTAAAAACTGAATATAGATGCCATTGCCCACAATACACAAGGTAAGGGAAAAAGTATTTTCTTTATTCTTCCCCCCCCACTTCTTTCCTTTTACTTCATATTTCATATTAACAGAAAATGTCCTTTCACATTTTTCTTACAACTCAATGCACAAATATTTATGATAATTTCAATATATGACCAATGACTTTAACATATTCCAGATTTGTTTCTAATGTATTTTAAATATGCACAAGTGAAAAATTTTCACTTCTAATTTAATTTCAACATGGCGGCCTGAAACACAAGGTAAAACTCAATCCTTAAGAGTAGTTTCACTTTATAGAAGACAACCTGCTTAGTGACTAAAATCTTGGACCCTGGAGAAGACATGAACTTTCACAAGTAATCTTTCATAATTTGTCAAACTGGCACCAGTTTTGAAAATGGCTCAATAAGATTTGAAAGACAGGCACCCTGAAGGAAGTATAGCAGGGGAGCAGATGCATTCATTCATACAGCTTCAGACCTTCCTTCATCAAGACTTTACTTCCAATTCATTCATCAAGACCTTTGCATCTAATCTCCAATTTGAACCTTTGCCTGACCTCTGTTCCTGCCTTAGGCTCTCCTTCCACATTGCCTGCTGATTGACTTGTGCCTGGCTCCTCTGAAAGAGATGTACACTGGTGCCTGATCCTCCACCTCACTTCCAGCACTGTTGAATATCTCTAAGAGCTTCCCAGACATCTCTAAAAGCTATCTACTCTTTCTGATCCGTTGGCACTGCCACTCCCACCTCCAGCTTGTCAGGCAATGCCTCTTGGAGTATCTAGCACTGTCCAGCCCTGCTTCTGTATTGCTGCCACTGGCTGCTGCAGTGCCACATCAGCAACACCACTTGTGACTACCTCCAGCTGCTTCCATGAGTTGGGTCCTGGTCTACCACTTATCTTTGTGTTGTTAGCTCCAGGCTCTAATCAAAGGGGCAACACCACTTTGCATGAGAGCTTTTGTATTGGACACTATCTGGGTACTGGACACTTTGGATACTATCTGGAGTAAGGAAGAAGGCATTGACAGACTTAGAAACTCTTTTTTTCCCCCAATTTTCCCTTTGTTAGTAAGCACTGTTATTGCATGCAGAGTCTGAGTCATGTCTTACTATTTTGATCATATGGGTGAGGACCCCCCAACCTACGGCTGATTACTCCCAATCTATGACAAATTTTCCCAGGTTTGCACAGCTTCAAAAGAAACAATCACTATTCCCCCTTTTGTGACCTAGAATAATGTAATTTGAGGAGTATCAACTGGGTTTAGATTTTATCCATATCAAAGAAATTCAGCTTTTATTTTAAAAAATTAATAGATTGCTATACTTTCCTTGTCATGTAAAGTCTCCACTGGCTTTTTCTCTTGACAGTTCATGTCCTTAAATACAGAATAAGTATCCTTGATCTATCCCATTATTTTTTTTAGAATTTATGATCATGTGAATTCTGTATATGGATGTTATTAAATTCATAGCTTTTTCCTTTGCTAACCTGTCTGATTCTTTTCAATTACATGTTCAGTTGAAGAAGAACCTACAGATATGTGGGATTTTTCTCTGTGCTTTGACAATGATATTTATATAACAATAAATATCTGGGTGAATTGGAAGATATTTATAATGTGCATAGATAATTCCAAACATATACATTCATCTTCTTGTCTATAACTATATTTGTCAAAAAGTTAAATTAATTACTTTAATCAAAATTTTCATAATTAACCAAGTTCTAAACATTAAAAACTAAGTTTAGATTCACAGCAGAAAATTCTTCAATGCATTGGATGTCTCATGATTTTCCTAGAATCACAGAGACTTAGTTTGAAAAGGTATATGACCCAGGAGTTATATAGCACAGGGATTAAGTATACGTTCTGTGAGAGCTAGTCGATTCGGCATCAGGCTGGCGTAGCCATTTATGCTCTCTCTCAGCACAAACTTCCTTATGCTATTAAGCTTCATTGCCTCAACCATAAAATGAACTTAACAACACCACCCTCACAAACTTATTAGGGAGATTACATGAAAAAAAATGAATATAAAATGCTTGACACAACAGCAGAGCTAAAACTAATGATCTATTTCATATGAGATGACATTTGTTCAAACAGTACAAGGATGAGCATCAGAGGAAATATGGTAAAGATTTTTTTCCAGAAAAATAATAAATTTGTTGAAATACTAGATACCATTAAAAGATATTTAACAAGAGATAAATAGAAGATGAATGTTACTACCAAATAGCACATTCTGGATGAATATGAAAAACAGTCCATTTCTCTTAGAAAATCATCATCATCTTTGTGTGTTTGCTTGTTTTGTTGTTGTTGTTGGTGGTGGGGTTTAGTTTGATTATTTGCTTATTTGAATTTTTGTTTTATTTTGTTTAATAAAAGGTTTACAGATATGGAGCAACAAAATTTAAAATTTTACTTATTTTGCCTTACATTTTAGACTGTGCTGAGGAACATTTAAAATAAATTATAGTCATAGTAGTACTATATATGACCACAGTTAGAAAAGTACATGTCCAAATGCACTGGTAACAATAGTGCCATCTATGAACTCAGAGTCACACATTCTGGGTTTCTTTACTCTGACATTTTCTCCTTTGTCAATTGGCACCATTCTCCTGTTGGGGAAGAGAGCAAGTTTCTTCCTATCTCAGGGGTTCTTCTTTTACTGGTTGAATAATCAAATTAATATCATACAGGAGAGTAGGAGAAAAAAAAACTATGTATGTATGGTAATTATATAGATATGTCGATTCCAAAGATAATGAACAAAATTGGGGCTATATATCCTGAGCTAAGGAATTGGATGGGGAGAGATGAGAGGGACTCACATGATGAAGAGAGGGTGACCCATTTGATGAAGAACAAATATTTTGTAATTAGATGTTTACCCTGCCATTTAGATGGGATTTTTAGGTAGAAGGGTTATTTTTAAGTCCTAATTTTGAGAAATATGCCCAATTTTCTTACATATCTATGGAGGTGGTAAAAATTTCACCTGAAAATACTGAATGCCTCTGTATAAATTTAGTCAGAGAAATTAGGAAGTGTTATGCGTGCTCTTTGCCTGATCCTTGGGCATTGTTCTGCACATGTTGGGAACACCTGTGTCAACATCTTGAGGAGGTCTCACCTTCACACTTAATATTCCAACATCAGTCATAATCCCTGATGCTGAGTTGGGCCTTATTCTATTATTCTGCTTTCCTTAATTGCCAGAGACCACTTTACATTTGAAAAGGAGAATGTTTGTTCCTGGAAAATTCCTAAATCTTCTGGAGAACTTTTTCTCTGTTTTTAATTGCACAAAGGATTTGTTGTTTCTTTAGACTGTTCTCAGAAAACGTTTTAATTTATTTTCTTGATACCACTTTCCTTATTACAAATGATGGCCACCTACAGGGAAAAGACATCAGTGCACCACTAGCAATGGCCAACACCTCATGCCAGGAGACATGTGCCTCATCCCTGGCAACACCTTCTGATCCAAATAAAGCAAAAAGAATATTCAAGTACCTTTTTCTCAGAGTTGATGTTTTTAACTTAAAAATAACTTTTGTGGGGCTTGAAAGAGCAAATTAGGGTGGGGATGGCACCGCCAACACATCCCTTGGGGAGCTCCATTCCCCAAAGGAAAAAATAAACCTACAGTTTCTTCTGTTATCTACTAAAACTCTGTTTATAACGTCCCTGGCTAATTTCTGTACAGAGGAAACACATTTTCACCCATAAAGCAAAACTTTTTTTAGGAATTGTGATACTGAGGAAAACCACAGGGAATGAAAACTGATACCAAGTGAAACTGATGGGTGTCCAGAGACTCCAAACTGTTAAGAGAAAAAAAATCTCTGTTGCCCAGGGTTTGTGCTACCCAAGCCCATCAAAGCTATGTGTGCAAAGATTTTTAATTGGTGAGAGATTCAAAAGGAATAGAAAGAGAAAAGAGGAGCAAGGAATAAGTGGATTTTTAAAATATGGACTTCCTGTCAAACTCCAAAATTATGCATCCCCTCTCAAAACAAGGTTCAGCCAAATAGGCAGGGCCCAGAGCTGCCAGGAGAAGGAATCCAACACAACCTCTTGGCAAGAAACACAAGCAAGAGGTTGGGCAGGGCCCAGAGGGTCAGGAGAGAAACAAGGATCTACCAGAGAGTCAAAAAAGCAACTCCCTTCTATATTCACTAGAGAGTGGAATTATTACACCTGCCAAAGCACTAAAGCCACAAAACAGACTAAGACCAGAAGCATTTATTGGCTTCTCTGTTCCTTCTCCCCTTTCAATAGCACTGCCCCTTCTCCTTCCCAGCAACTACCCATTCAGCAAGTTCAGTTCACAGATTCTGGTAGTTGTAAGACAAGGCATGCACAGGTGGGAGTCTGGGAAGTTACCAGGTGCAGAGTACATTCAATAAAGTCAGTCACTGGATTAGTTTGCTTCTCACTGTTCCTCTAAGAATTGTACTCTAAACTCACCATCAGGAAGAATGCAAAACACAAACAATAAATTTGCCTAACTCTGCTGGGGCACCTTCTTACTAATGAACCCAATTTGATTGACTAATGAAAATACATGACCCTCTCTTTTAAGCAGTTTTTCTACACACTTGCATAGCTTAAGAACTAAGGGAGGCTATAAGCCAAAAACAAAGAAGCCTATGTTCCTTAAACATTCACCAAATGACATCAACTGATAGTTCTATTGATCACCTCATTCCTTGTATTTTATCTCAAATCCAGTGATCAGAAAAGATCTTGCTGTCCTGTAACCCTTACAAGACTGGATAAAGTTGAAATTCAGCCACCAATGTCTAGCAAACACTTGACAATCATAATGTACTCTTTTTCTTAATACAAAGGAATAAATATTTCTAATACTTATATGGTATATATTCTAGTCTCAAGGGACTCAAAATCCACAAGTATAAATGAGAGTATAAAATAGTCACAATTCAAAATAGAGAACAATTTCCACAGCAGAAAAGAAATGGTTATGAGTGTTCAAAGAAGGAAAAATTACCTTGTCTGGAAAATCAGAAAATCTTCAAGAACAGGACCATTTGAATTGGGCTTTGAAGCATTGTATAGATTTACAGACATATTGATGGAAAGATGGATGAACGTTCCAGGTAGAAAATCTAACATGACCAGAGTTATGAAGAGTGGAAAACATATAATATAAACAATGTATACTGAATTAGTTTGTCAGTTACTGGTAAAAGTTTTTAAACTAGCATAAGTTAAAAATATTTATATCTTACTTGAACACTCAAACAACATTCAATTGCCTTGCACAGAAATAATTTCATTTTATCCTCACTGGTGCCGCCTCAAGAAGACAGGTTATTAATATCCCTGCTTTTCTGAGGAGGTAACTGAGAGCTGAAAAATAAGGTGACTTGTCTAAAATCATGTGTTATAAGCCTGTAGTCCTCACAATTCATTGATACAAGTCATAGAAAATATTTAGTCAGTGCTCAAAAAAATGATAGCAACTATTGGTTTAATTAGCAGTAGCTGACCAGAGAAATTGGAAATTCAAAATCCTTTTAAAGACTGAATTTTCCCCATAAATGTATGCTTTCCTAATTAAATAAATATATATTTGGATCCAATGCTAATGTCCATGACCTATTTGAAGTACTTCATCAATTTAGAGCTTTTACTAAATGACATTGGCCTTCTATGATGTATTAAATATTTTTAAAAATGATTAAAATTTGTACCGAGAGTGGATTTCTCTTTAAATAAAGCTTCCAGCTCCACCTAGATGAAGACACAGGCAGTTAAATAACTTTTGTTGAAGTCAAGAGCTTCATCAGGGATGCTTTCCTAGAAGCTCAGGGGTTAGATGGAATGGATATGGGTCCAGTACCCCAGGTTCTGACTTGACCACTCTATGCCCTGTTGGATCATCACTCCCACCTGCGGCCATGTCAGTTTCATCTGCTGTGCCCAGTACAGGAAAGCTGGGTGATTTTTCTTTTGGCTTTGACATTATCAGATCTAGGTGTCACTCAGTTTCTACCCAGAATTTGTGATTAGGCAATATACTAATACTGGGTGTGTGGTATACAGTACCCACAATCAATTGCAATTTTGTGAATGATATTGACCACTTTCGTTTGTGGTCCAAGGCTCAATATATAATAGCATGATATCTACATGTGACAGTGATCAAAAAAGGGAGGATTTCAGTCCAGGGTATGTTCTTCCAGGCTTAGATTCTTAATGTACTGTAAAGGTATGCAAAACACTTCACAGTTTTCCCTGAACAAGGATTAAATTAGTAGATATTGTAAAAAACACCTCACAGAGTAAAACCAAGCTGAACAAATAGCTACATTTGGAAACATAGACAAGAAATGATGAAATGAAATGCAGCATGAAAAATGCTCAGAAACAGCTGAGAAGGACATAAAATAGCAAATCAGCAATGTTTATAATGCATTAAGGGAAATGAAAGGAAATCATGAGACCATTTATGTACATTGGCCTGAAGAATAGAGATGGTTGAGCTCCTCTAGTCCTGTTCCTATAGTATTTAGAATTGTGCCGTAGAAAAAGTGCAGGGGTGCCTCACTGGTGGTGCAACAGATTAAGCACAGCACTGTGAAGCTTTCCAGAACTACTACAGCACAAGTTCGATACCTGGCCAGGCAGATTCCCACATGGCACAGCAGACCTCTCCTGCCTCACCCGCTGTACCCCTCAGCAGTGTATTTCAGTCCATCTGCCTGTTTTGTTCCCTGCTCTGTCTCTGGTGAATCCTCTCACCAACCCACACCTCTGGCCTATACCCCAACTTGTATGCATAAATAAATAAATCTAAAAAAAGAAAAAGTGCAAGACCAAGACTGAAGAGACTTGGATGCTGTCATCCAAGATGTATAACATCTTGACATCAAAAAAAAAAAAAAATGACATAGTTAAGATACAGAAAATATGATGTGGTTCTCTCTGGCATCAGTTTTTTTCATTTATAGAATGGGAAAACTGACTCTACCTCTCAAATTTCTTTAGGAATCCTTGTAAAGTTCCATGCAATTTGGAAATTGTGTTGTGAATGTCGTTAAAATTATTGTGCTATCTTATATATAAAGGTCTATGATTCAGTGTTATTGTGTAGACATAATACTATTTTTTCAGATAAAGAAATTAAAATTCAATGAGGTTATAGTCATAAAGAAAAAAAAGTACAATCTAATGATTGCTCGGTGGATGTAGATGCTGTGCTTCCTTGTTCTTTATTTAATCTTTACAAATATTTTACAAATGTAAATCAGGGAGAAAGTGTACAATTCATATAGGAGAACAGGTGCTAGAATTACAGATGAGATGTCATGTTAAACAATGATAATCACAAGATAATATAACAATATTTTTAATGTGCTGAGAAAAGTGGGAAGTCTAGAATTTAATATTTCTTTTGGATATTCCTCAAAAGAAAGCGAAATAAAGATGCAGTTATAAAAGTAGAAGTGAGAGACTTTTACCTTAAGACCTGCACTGCAATCGATGTTAAAAGAAATTTCCACACTGAACAGGAAGGATACTGAGACCTGCAAAATAAAGAGTACCAATAGAGAAAATATCTACAAAAACATTAAAAATATTTTGAATGATTTTAATGACAAGGAGATTTAAAACATGGATGACTGCATAAATAAAAACAATAACAATGTATTATGGACATGCCATATTTATAGAAGTAAAATATAAACAATCATATCACAAAAAGCTGGCAGAAATATATATGGAATTATCAGTTACTATATTTTCACACTACATGTGAATTAGTCTGATTTTAAAACAGTATTATATAGAGGCAAACTGTGATAATATAAATGTGTATTCTGTAATACAGCTTTAGAGCATTTAGGAAGACAAAACACAAAAAATGAAACATAAAAGTCAATACAAGCTGTAAAATTTAATACTAAAAGAATGCAAGAAAAGTTGAGAGAGGGGGAACTGATTAACATGGAGAAATTTAATAAATAAATATGAAATAGGAAGAAGTTAAGCTTAAACACAACCTTATTAATGATTTTAATAAATCCAAATGTACTAGACTGCCTCAGACCACAATGATGCAGTACAGAGAACAATTTCCTTCTCAATGGATAAAAACCTCACAAAAATTAGAGAAGAATATATGAAACAGTGGACATCAGGCAATAATGGCCAAGTGATCCCCTACAGAAAGCATCTTGACATCAACCAATTTGATATAGTAAAGATGTAGAAAACTCTCTACTTTGATCTTACAGCAGTCAAGGGATAGCCTTTAAGTAGATTCTTCCTCTTATCCATAGTCAATATTAAGATAACAGGCATCCCACAGTCTCAGAAAACAATTTACAGTACATATATCTGACAAAACATTAATGTCTATACATACTCCCAAATTTCAAGACTCTTTTTAAGATTTATATTATTTATTTATACATACAAGAACTGGGGTATAGGCCAGAGGTGCAGGGGGGTGAGGGGATTCACCAGAGACAGAGTGGGGAGCAGAACAGGCATATATACTGAAATGTACTGCTGAATGGAGAAGAGGGAGAGACAGGAGAGGTCTGCTGAGCCATATGGGTCAGCTCCCTGGCTGGGGATCAAACTCATGCTGCAGCAGTTGGCAATAGCTTCATAGTGTTGAGGCTTAACCCCTTGCGCCACCAGGGAGGCCCAAGAACTCTTACTTTATGCAAAACAAAATGATGAACAACCAACTTGAAAAGACAAAAGTACTTGGACACCTCATCAAAAATATGTGACTAGACAATAGCTCATGAAAAGATTTCAAACATCATTATTCATCAGAGAAATAAAAATTAGAACCTCAATGTGACTCCGTTTTATATCCACTAGAAAGCTGCCTCCAAACAAAAAAAGAAAGGAAAAAACTGTTCACCAAACCAAATGTTATTGAAAGTATGGAGTAACCAAGATATCTAGTACATTGCTAGGAAAATATAAAATGTATAGCCACCTGGTTAACCAATTTAGTAATTTTTCAGAGAGTAATTTTTCAGAGTATCAACTTTATGACTCAGCAGTACCATTCTTAGTTTCCTCAAGAGAAATAGAAACAAAGCTTCACAAAAATGTCTGCAAGATTAATCTTCGCTTTATTCATAACAGCCCAAATCTGGAAATGACCCAAATGTTCAATTCATCAAGAGGAGAATGCGATTCATTGTGTGATTGCACATTAATTTAATTGAAAACTATTTTGAAAAATACAGGTGTTTACTTTTCATACATATAAAACATGAACACATAAGATGCTGATATTATGTAACCAAAAAGTGTTAGATACATAAGGCCTCTAATATTTTATGTTCTTGTTCAACTGACTACACTACCCTAGATAAAACTGACCAATAAAGGTTGCCTGGACTCAGATCGACTAGGGAGACAAAAGGTATGTTTGGGGATGATGGAAAATATTCTAGATTTTGTTTCAGGTGGTAATAGAACAGGTGTATAATATAAAATCTTGTTAGTCTGAACAGCAAATAACTTCATTTTATGGTATGTAATTATACAACAAAAAATGAGAAGGACGATGCAGAGAAAAGGGGGTTAAGCATATGGTGATGGATAGAAACTATATTTCTGGTAATAAACAAAATGTAGTATATAGTAAGGATGACATATAAAGCTGTGGGCCTGACGTCTATATAATACTATCAAACAACGTAACTCCAGTAGAAACACTAATTAATTAATTAATTAATTAAAGGAATTAGCCAGTTTAACAACAATTTTGATATGTGCTATTATTTCTTATTTCCAGCTGATAAAAAATAAATTAGAGCCATGCCTTCAACTGCATTACGAGATGGTCAAGAATTTACGCTTATTGCTGTAAACCACTGAAATTTTGAAACTGGTCACTGCTGAGACAAAACCATACAAAAGGTAATTAATTAACAGATCAATTTGTACTTGTTTTACGATAAAATGCCTTGATGTTTTTGTCATTTTAAAAACTTTGCCATCTGTGCATACTTAAGTTACAAAATGTATCAATTACCTATAATGTCTTTTTTTTTAACTTGTTTGATTATGTTATTTTATTCTTTCCAGCAAGAGTAAAATCCCATATGGTAGAATCCAGGTGACAGGCAATGTGAAAATTGATATTAGAAATTGGAAATATGGTAGTAAGTGCCATCTATCTATCCACCCATCCATTCATCCATCCTTCCGTCCATCCGTCCATCCATCCATCCATCCATCTATCTCTCGATAGATAGATAGATAGAGAGAGAGAGAGAGAGATAGATATCTTAAATAATGACTTATGAGGATGGCACGGCTGCAAAGGCAATTATTTTGATATTTGGTGGATGGGAGGAAGTGGACTGTATTACTGAAAATCAGAGAAGGGAAGATATCTTCCTTCAATTCCCAACCCTTCTCCCAACAATCTTTACTCCCAGCAAAATGTTGAGCATTAAGGTTGGAAGAAGGGCAGCACTTTGAAACTAACATATATTGGCAGAATATTATATACTTGGCATTTGGCAAGATGCTTTGCACACATTGTGCCATTTAATCTACATTAATCTTCATTTAAACCTACAAATTATGTATAAATCCTATTTTAAAGATGATAAAACTGGATTCATGAATTAAATAACTTGCCCATTATTCAGTCAAATCTGAGCCCCGGTGAATCGATGATGAAGAGTGTTCTCTCACAGCACTTGTCCTGATTTCTCCCAGAACCATCACTCATGGCTCCCCTCCCTGAGTCACACCAGCCTTCTGACCTCCAAACCACAGTCCAAGGATCAGAAAGAAAGAGTGTTATTTGATTTGTGGTAAAGACAACATTTAAGATTTGTTTAATTGCTTCTTCATGATTCAGCTCTCAGAAACACCATCTATTAATCACCTGAGAGTTAATCATACTAAGTTTCATCCATTAAAAACAGAAGCCATTTGTCAGAGAACCAATTGCAAAGACAGCACATAGGAAAAGCTATCCCCGCCATGGATATAAGCCAACATTTACCCAGCTGTCTGTTGGTTAATGACACAGAACAGGAACACATTGGAGGGAGGTGGCTAAGAGAGGCAGGTTTTATTTGTTTTCCAAAGAAAGCAAAGAGTAAAAAGGAAAAATGGTCCTTTGGTGAAGTTTTTAAAAAAAAAAGATTCTTCTGGAAATTCTAATCACTTCTGAGTTTTCTGTGGCCCACTAAAGATTAAAAATGCATCAGATGTGGTCTAGGGCCATAAACAGATGCATTATCCTGAGGAAGAAACTATGGAACATAAAGGCAAAAAAAAGAGAACAACTAGAACTTCAGCTAGAAGACAACCCAAATTTCTTTTTTATTCAGCACCATTACAGGGACAATGATTGCATTTCTAAGAAGAACTACACTGATCTCTTTATAAATTTTTACCCAATGTAGGGTAAATGAAAAAATCATCAGGTTTTTCTGCCATGCCATCAAGGATAGACCTCTGCAGGCCTACATGTTTGCCTGATGTCAAACACCGGGAGTAGGGTGTGGGCCTGCGTGAGTGGACGCACCTGGACCTGGAGAGACTGGGCTTACAAGGGCGGCGTCACAGAGAAGCAGCAGCAGAAGGAGAAGCAGCAGCAGTGGAGAACAGAGTGTGGAGCAGAAGAACATTCGGGGTGCAGCAGAGAGACCATAAGATGCTGCCAGAGAGCCCAAAATGAGTGAAGATTCACTAGTGGCTGGAGGCCTGCCAGCTTCCCGGCCCCCCAGCCCAGTTGCTTGCCCTGTTTGCCTGGTTGCCTGTCTACAAAAGATAATTAAAAGCCTAAAAAGCCACTGAGGACTCCACGACTCCTCCTTTTGACCCGTCTCATAGAGAATGTGCTCCTGTGCTATCCTGTCACTACACCCAACATTATATGATAATATAAAAAATCACTCAAACCTAACTCTTCCCCTTCCTCCAAAAATCTAATTAATTTTTAAAAAGTTAAGAAGGTTTCGCCAAGTTAGTGTTCATAAGCATATGTAGACAAGGTAGAAAATAATCCTACCCACACGTTAGCAATGCCCAGTGGTAGTGTGAAGTGTGAGGAGCTCCAGGACACCGATCACCTAGTGGGGATTTTTTCCACAGTATGTTCCCAAACCAGGAGCTTCTACCCCTCAAGTAACAAGTTTAAGGTGCATGTCACTTTCTTACTTGTTAATCTTGATAATATTCTTTAGAGATGGATTTCTCAAAGTCTGACCCTGGGACCCACCGATGCTGTGTTTTGGGGGAATATACTCCAGGAATTTGTGGGCATAAAATCATAGCAAATTTCACAGATGATTTATGGACTCACTAATATCTGAGAAAAATACTTACTTTCACTAACTTCAATTTTATCAGTTATACTCAGCTTAGCTTGTGTGGATTTTATCACAAATGCTCTGAGTCAAGTGGCCCAGCAATATTAAATAGAGCCTGCTAAAAGGAGAAAATGAAACTGGGAGTCACCAATATTCCAAGTTTTCTTTGTTATTCTCATGCTGTGAATCTAGAAAAGTGTTCTCACTTAGCTTTATACAGAGTTAAATAATGAAAAAAGATGAAAATTTTGGACAGATATTTATTGAGCTTCTATACAATTTACCAAAAATTTCAGTATTTGTAACATTGTTGATAATTGCATACATGTCCTTTCTCTATGGTCTAGATGGGAAATCTGAATATCTACTAAGTTATTTATTTTTGCCTCAATTCATGTAGAACTCTATTTTAGCCAGTTTTGTTTTTAAGTGATTTATCTTAATTTTATTTTTTTATGTATTGAATGAAGCACATTTCTGAGGGAAGCAGTGGGGGAGACAGGAGAGGTTTGCTTGTGTCAGGTGGGTTAGCTCTGGGAATTGAAGTCAGGCTGTCCTGGAGATAGCACTGAGACTTAACCCCTAGGCCACCAGGGAGGCCCCAATATTCAACTGTTTTAAAGGAAGATTCAGATAACTTGTATTAATAGAAAAGAAGAGGGTGAGGAAAAGAGAAACATTTCACCAGGTGTTCCTGTTGAGTGAGGGCAGCCAGAAGAAAGCATCATTTCTGCCAAAGTGAAGGAAACTATAATTAACACTGGTCTCAAATTTTTACAAAAGTCATGTTACTGAAATAAAATTAGTCATTTCTTATCAATTTGTATGTGCTCAACGTGAATATGACAGTCAAATTCTAATTTTGGCTCTAGTCTTTTTGTAATTTGCAGTAAATTGATGTTTACATCATGAAATGCATGCCAATAGTAATAGGCCTACGGTTAATACCTGTAAGAAATCAAGTCATACACTACTTCTTAGAGTTCTTCGCTTGTCTCTTGTACAGCTGTTCAGCAATAGAATAGGTGGAAGATGGTTTCCATTGTGCAAAAGCACAGCCTTTAGACTCAGTTTCAAAGAGTCTAGAAATAGTCTCCATTCTTGTGGGCAATGAGTGATTTCTAAGGCATTCATGAAGGCCTCAATATCGGAACAGAACACCAGAATACTTTCCTTTCTGAAGAAAGGCCCCAACTGCTGGTGGCGCTTTTGATATAAAGTAATCGTGACATCTTCTTTTAGAAGATCCCATTGTTGGACTCTTGATCCTAGCAATTCTGCCTTGTTCTTGGATGAGTCAAAATCACGAACCAGGTCATTTAGTTCTTCCTGTGTTAGTCTGTGTGGGGTTCATGAGGCACCACAGTGAAAACTGGATCACTGCCTGCTGATGGAACAGGAGAACAGGTCGGTTCACCCTTGTCCTCATCAGATGAATCAAGAGAATATTCTGCTGGAGGTTCTGGAATAGGAAGTCCCTCACCATGTGGAACTGGTCTCAATGCAGACGGAAAGTTTGGGTAGACTGTTCTTGACTTCTTTTGCTTCGTTATTCTGCCGGAAAGAGGAGGAACCAAGCAGAACTAACAGTCTTTTATGTGGTTGCTTGGCTCTCTCCACACCATGGGGACTGCAAACGGCATTGATGGTCTTTTGCCATTTAACCACTGTGAAAGCTGTGTTGTCTATGTAGCACAGCATATATGCGGGGCCCAAGGCTTGTCTTGGTCACCAACCTTGCATCTCAAGTCAAGATGATAAGCCTTCTTCACTTGAGAAGTGATACTTTTCTTCTGGTTGGCAAATGTCACTTCCCACAAATATAGCAGAAATTGTCCACACTGTTAATGCACTTTCGAGGCATTACTGTTCTGTATTGTGCCTAAATGGATAAAATAATAACAGTTCTATGGAACAGTAGCTTCAAATGTCTCGCACAAAGTCTGAAATATTTTCATTGCTCAACCTTTCCAACAGGACTTTATATAGTGCACTGCTGACGTCAGCTTACTTCACCAGCCACCTGGCAGTAGTATTGCATTGCCTCAGAAAATGATGCAATCAACCCTGGATGATGTGTTCATGATGGTATTATGCAATGCAATATTACATCATTCTAGGCTGATTTAGGATGTTGTTGCAGTCCTACTGATAAATTTTCATGTTGAAAGATATAAAATGAATTATATGAAATAGCTTCAAAACAAGAGCTAATAAAAAATTTTCACGGTTATATTCATGTTCAGCACAC
The DNA here is from genome assembly GCA_004024925.1 of Scalopus aquaticus. Lineage (NCBI taxonomy): Eukaryota > Metazoa > Chordata > Mammalia > Eulipotyphla > Talpidae > Scalopus > Scalopus aquaticus. Next base: position 55,171 of record PVIJ01006020.1, read on the forward strand.
AAAGATACTACAGATCAGGGCCTCTTTAAGTCAGTAGCAATCTCACTGTTGACCACTGTAAGTGGAAATGTTTAAAGGGTAGCTCTAGGAGAATGATCATGATATAAACTCATTTGCTCCCTCACCAGGGAAGTAAAGCCAGTCTCCTTACAGACACACCTCTGTCTTTCACAGGTAGCTTATTCAAAGGTCAAGTGCAGGCAGGCTCACAGAGGGGCATTCCCTTTTTGACTGCAGGTCTGTCATCAATAACTTCACCCAGCAGTCAGGAAATAAATTTGTCAACAAATTGACAAGAATAGTTCCTCCTCCCATAAACCTAGAACTGCCTTCTCACAGTTAGCAAATGCCTGCTTTCAGTGTATTTTTTCATGTATACAGATATTTTTACAAGTATATACAAGCATTATAGGTCCAGTTCTTTTAAGTCCTACTTGTCTCCTGGTCAACTAACAGATCTAATCCATCTCTGCTGAAATTCTCTTTTGTGTTTCAAATCCCTAAATCTTTGACCCTTACTCCAACAATTTTAAAACAGGTATTATAAATGAGAGAGGAGCAATAAAAATGAGCATTCTACTTTGATCTGTCCATGTTGAATATTTTGTAGTGCAAACAGAGAATAATGGAGAAAGTGGTGGGTAATTTTCAAAGAAGCATTCTAAATAGTATATGCCAGTCAATTATTGAATCTAACTAGGATTTTCACACTTCTTACTTCAAAATGAAAAGGAAGCCACATTCCTTTCCCAAGATAACTTCTTTGATGATAATATTTAAGCATTAAAACTGGAAGAATAGAATTTTAATGGATTTACATAAAACACTGTACCTGCTTCACTGAAACCATTTGGTGTGGGTATTACTAAATATTCAGACTATTCTTATATATATTCAACCACTTAACTTAAAAAAGAGAGAATCTAAAAACTACTGGTTGAATGTATTAAATATTTGAAAAGTACCTAAGTGAATATCAGCAAGAGATCTTTTACATTAAAGCAAAGATAAAATAATGAAATAATAGCTTCACTGAAAACCTGCTTTGGAAGACCTTTCTTTAAGTAAATAACTGATAGTTTCCTTGTAGTATAATTTAAAATGTTCACAAGAATAGCTATGAGAACACAAAAAATAGAAGAGCTTTACTACAGAAAAAAATAGGAAAAGATACAGAAAGAAAATTGCTAATAGGAGAATGGAGAGAACAGAGCCTGTGCATATTCTGAAGCTATGGACAAAATTTCATGACCACAGGACCCATCAACCACTTCCCAGGACTTTGGTTATCTGTTTGGTTATCTGTTTTCTTTCCCTTCTCCTTTTACTATAACTCCAGTAAAAGTGGCAAAACACAAATGCCTGAGAGTGAGGACATTTTTGCCAGTATTAAAAATGGCTCACTTTTTCATCCAGGTTTTCTAGAAAAATATCAGTTAAAATTTAAAAATCCGCAGAAGCCAGATTCTGATCCAAAGTTCACCAAAAAAAGTACAATTCCCTCCTCGCTCCACCTCTTGATACACACTTCTGTTGCTATTAAGAACCACAAAAACATGGGAGATTTCATTGAACATTGATTATTAAAATGTTCTAGTATTCCCCGTAAGGACAGAGAGGTTCCAGAAGTCATCTAGGTTTTGCTAACTTGGATCTGATCCAGGCAGATATAATTTAAATTCTTTCTATGCTTATTAACTTAGCTAAAAGCAGTGGCTCCAGGCATCTAAGTTACACTGCTTGGATTCTTCCCAAAACCTTATAAATTAGGAGGGAGAGTCTAGAATGAGCAACACCAGGCCTTATCTGGCAAGATGTCTAACTGTTGGCATAAATCTGAAACAGTTTCCTAAGTGAGATGACATATGTGGACCCTAACTCACCACACCAAGCCTGACCTTGACTTTGAGAGAAATATTAGTAAAGATCAGTAAACACACAGATATCTACAGATACAAATATAAAATTCATTTCTCTAGGTGGACATTCATTCCATATTTATTGAGATCAATGTACCAAACACTGGGTCAAGTTAGTAAAGTTACACATTTTTTAACTTTGCTGTATATGGATGACAACCTACAGGAAAAGTCTTGATAGCATCACTTTCATTTTATAGGTTATTGTTTATTATCTGCCCAAAACTGGAGTGGGAAAACTGAAACTCAAACCTATTACATGCTTAATCTTTTTAATAACCAGATTTGTCTCTCCAGTCAATTGGTGATGTGCCCCTTGAATCTATATATCTATATTCATTCAAAAAATGCTTCAATGTAATGATGCTCATTTCAGTGCATAAAAAGGCAACCGATACTTTGATGTTTTAAGAGGTGGCATAGTAAGTGAGAAAAATGTGATCTTTGGATTAAGCCAGACCCAGATTTGTGTTCACATTCTTCTACCTTATGATTGGGTGTTCTAGCTGGATGAATCACTGCACATGTAAATGGAGCTGGAAATAATCTTCTTCATGGGTACACTCACATGGATATATCACTTGTTACCAATAATTTGATGGAGTTGTTTTGACAGGAGACATTTTAGTTCAGCCTAAATAAACAATAACTGAGAATTTAGACAGTATTTTTTTTTTGTCCTTGAAGAGTATTTGATGTGGTCTACTAGTGTGACTTGGTGACATCTTTAACTTCCCTAGAACCTTTGCTTCTTGCCTATACCATGAACCATGTACCTGTACCATGAACTTAGCTCATTGTCAGCAAAATATAAACCTGCAGTATCAACCAAACGTCTCTCATTATCCTTGACTCTCTAGATCTCACGCTTCCATTCTTCCAATGGATATAATTTGAAAACCAAAACTAGTAACATCTGGTATCTTCTGAAGCTAAATTATAGCTGCAAGTCATGTCTATTTGGAATTTATCTCACCAATAAACTTAACCAAAGGATTGAAATTCAAAATGTCCCATTTCTCTAGAGTATTTCCGAAAGCCAACTCCTGTATTCTTTAGCAAATAACAAAACTCTTTCTCATTGACACTTCTATGTATAAATACAGGAAAAAAATATTCAGCTGAAATACATTAGTTTTTTTTTTTTTTTTTCAGGTCTGGCTAATTTTCCTCTAGTGATATACATCATATATTCCTATGTTTTACTACTGTGAAGCTTCTAATCATTGGCTAATACTTTCTCTTCAGTGAACCATATTAGAAATATCATTTTTGTTCATAATGGTACTGAGATATTCCTGATTACCTTAATGTCTGAGACATATTTTTTGACATAGCATCGAACATAGATGAAATGTAACCAATGTATTTTAAATCTATATTTTCAATTATCCTCCTGTTTGACATCTTATAGAACAAACATTGAGATGTGTCACTGAAAACTTTGCTTTTGCCCCCCGGTTTTAGTATTCACGGGGCATTTTCAAATTAAATATATATGTGTTTATATTTATATATATATATGTGTGTGTTTTATATATTTATATATAATTATAAATAAATATATAAAGCTATATTTATATATAGTTATAAATAAATATATAAATCTATATATAACATATAAATAAATATTACATGTTTTTATATATATTATTTTTGTTAATAAACAACTGTTTCCAGCCTTTTAGATTCCAATTGATCTATTCTGTACTCAATAGAAAATCCAATTTCCTTGAAGCTGGTTAAAAATATCCTGTTGTCACTATAACTTTTCCAATCATGATAATGATTACTACCAACTGATATAATAGGAAAACTTCCTATGTTGTGTGTTACAAAGAAATTAACTTGGAAAGATGATTGCTTCATAAAAGTTTAGTCTATATCATTTTAGAAGACATTTCTTCTGTTGGAGATTCAGATCAAAGTTCCATGATCAAAATGCAGACACTTCTAGAACTATGTGGCACCTTTACCTGTCATCATTGAATTTAAAAGATAGTCATAAGTTTAATTTGGTTACAAGACCATTTTAGATTGACCCAAAATTTAAAGATTTATTGGGAAGATTTACTAAAATGTCAAGAAAAAATAAAGCATAAATTTCAGTTGTTTCTAGAGAGAACTGGAAAGTTTCTGCCTGTTTTCTCTGCCATCCCTCCGTGTAAGCAAATGATTCCACTGTATTTGCACATTTTTTTTTGCACAGCTGCTCCAACCTCAACGTATCAGAATGAGTCTTCTTGAGTCTCTATATGTCTTTCCTAAAATTAAACTATATGGGCAGCTTTCACTCATGTTTCTGTCATCTGGATCCATTTATTTCTACATGACATTGCAATCCAATGAATAGATCCAAATTAGTTTCTCAAGAAAGATAATCTGAACATCTCAGTGCATGCTGTAGGTTAATTCCACTCTACTTCAGGTTTCCATCCTGAAGCAAACAGTCGTGACCAGAGGATTCGGTTATATGGTAAAAAAATATAGCAGATCTCCAGGAATATGTGGAGTGGAAATATTTCTAGGAAAGCTAGAGGGTGTGTGTGTGTGTGTGTGTGTGTGTGTGTGTGTGTGTGTGTGTGTGATTGAACAGTCAATAATAAATATGGTTTTCCCCAATCCAATGGCAGATGCCAAAAATATTTTAAATATAAGTGACAAACATAAAAGTAACCTTAGGGATCAACCAAACTATCTTTTCCACATATGAAAAAATGACCAGCGGAAGAAAGAGCAACTTCATTTCTGCTTTTGCTTAATATATTTTACTTAAAGATTAAATAAGATGGGTCCTCCCTGGTGGCGCAGCGGTTAAGCACTGTGCTGTGGAGCAGTGGTGACGCGAGTTCGACGCCCAGCCAGGAGAGTCCCACATGGTGTGGCAGACCTCTCCTGCCTTGCCTGCTGCTCCCCTCAGCAGTGTATTTCTGATCTGCCTGTTCTGCTCCCCACTCTGTCTCTGGTGAAGCCTCTCACCACTCCACACCTCTGGCCTGTACCCCAGCTTGTATGTATAAATAAATAAATCTTTAAAAAAAAAAACTTTAAATAAGATGTCAAATGTATTAAATAGTATCTGTGAAAGATAATATATGGTTTGTTAACTATAATCACAAACATCACTCTGTTCACATAAATTAGTTTTTTTACTTTGCTGTTCAATATTTTATTTTGCAAAGATAATTCAGTTCAAAGTGCTACTCAAGATAATAAATCAAATATCCACCTGTGACCACAACCTAATATTACCTAAATTATGTAATAGCTTTGTATAAAACTTGCAATAAGCATACCTTGTACTAGAATATAGAAAATATTAACACAAGAGACCAAGAGTCTCTCTTCACCTCTATCCTGTGAGTGTGTGACCTTGAACAAGTCAAATATTTATATAAGTTTATGTGTACTATCCATTAAGGCTAATATTTAGTGTCTTATTTCAACTACACTGAAATGCTACCCATCAAATCAGTTCCTTCAAACTGGGGATAACATAATGTGATAGAGCCATTGTGTGTATTCAATAACTGAAAATGTGTCCCAAATAAGCATTATTTATTAACCATACCAAATCAGTGTCCTGACCTAATCAATATTTATTGTAGTATAGACAGTGTCTACCAAATAGTAACAATTAGCTCCATTTCAACAAGAGGAAACTGAGACTCAGTAAAATCCAGTAATATGTTCCAGGAAATCACTCAACTATGAACTGATGAAATTTGAACTTAAATGCAGATTTGATTAACTTCAAGGACCAAATTTTTCACCAGCCATGCTGCCTCTTAAGATATCTTATCTATGCCTTATCTGCCTTCCTCCACGTTGACACAAGACTTAGTCTCATATTCGATATAAGACAAAATACTTGCTAGCCTTATTCATGAAAATCATCCCAATTAACCAAAACAATGCTGTTTATAAATGTTGATTAGTTTTCTACATCAATTTATATAAGAAATCTCCCTTGTGCCAAAGGAACCACATTCTATCCCCATTAAGTACCTTTTAAAATTTATTTACTGAATTTTAACTTAAAAAGCAGAGGAAAATAAATTCAGGCATAAAATAGTATTCTCTTCAGCAGACTAATCTGAAAAAAACAATGAACTATATACTTAAAGTCACTATGTTTAATGATCATGATTTGAAATTTTAGCCATAAATGAATAATTGAATGATAAAGATATTTAAGCATTTCGATATACATTTCTAAAACATAACTATGTAAGAGAAAAAAAGAGACGGAAAAGCCACTACCAATACAATAATCAGAGGGTGGCCATTTCTGAAACTGAGAAATTATAAATAAGTTGCCAACATAAGTTGAGAAGAAATAACCTTGAAAGCAGAAGACAATGTGTTTTTCTTATGCCTTTTTAAATTTACTTATGACAAAATTGAATGTCCCTGTTCTTTTTTCCATTAATGTCTTATCTTCTTATATTTACATGCTTACAATCTATCTAGAAATTTTCCTAACATGCTCGAAAGCAGATTAAAAAGTGAGCAACCTTGTTATTGTGAATATAACTACATTCCTTTCTCAAAAATATTTATGAACGGATTGGCACATATAAACATATAGGAAAATGATTTGTGACTAATTAACTTCCCGCAAGGGTGGCGAACAGTCGTGGTAGATGTGACTTCCCGAACAATTAAATGTCGTTTAATCCACGGCAGTTCTGAGACACTGAAACCCTGCATGGTGATGGAAGAAAAGCCAGTTTTACACTGAAAATCAGTATCAAGGATGAATGAAGGAAGAGGAATCCCTGAAATTTGAGAGTGAAGAATGATTTAGGAAGTTGGGAAGCAGTGACAGTGTTAGCAGGACATATGAGACATATGCATGGTTGCGACAAACAGTTCAAAGAAAGATAGAAGTTCAATTTTCCTTTAACTTCAGACCAAGTATGATAGGGTGGTTTATTGGAATACTACAGGAAAAGACAAACTTTAAATAGTGAATATTTGTTTATTAAAATATATATTATAGATGTTAAAGAGAAAATCCCACTTCATCATCACATGTGTCCTTAAATCTCCAAGGTATAGAGAGTCAATATTTGCTATTAGTAACCCTTAGTCTTAGTATTTTTCAACAGTTCTTCAAGGTTATTACTATTCTCTTTACTAAAGAAAGAAAAAAAACTAAGCTCAGAAAATAGCCAATATCAAGACAAAAAGCAAATGATTGGGCTACTTGTATAAAATGTTATCTAGTCCAATAAATGCCACTATTAGTTGTAAATTCTTATGTCATCTCTGAATATTAAATTTTTCTAACAAAACTTCCTCGTAAATTTATAAAATTTAAGACTATTTCAATTATTATATAAAGGGTTTTTGCAGGGCAGAGGCATGAAGACAGGAGGCAAAAACCTTTAGTTCACAGACCCTGATACAAGCATCTGGTCTCCTTTTCTATAAGACATGACTGTGCCTTGGGATGCTTGTACTTACATTAATCATCTTCTCCAGGCACAGTCCATCAGCAAGGAAGTTCCAGTTCAGGCACGAATTCTCCTGGTTTATACATCAGCCGCTTCTTGATAATTTCTTGTAGTAAGTGAAGGCATAAACATCAGCAAAACAATTCAAGAATCAAGTCAAACTCCTTTCCTAGGCATACAAGGACCACACCATTAATAGGAGTACAGGGTGCTCTCCCCAACTCCCACACTTTCCCTCTCAGATCAACCTATTCTCTTTATTCCATGATGGGTCACTCTGATGATGTAGTTGTTAAGAATATTCCAGTTGTGGTACATATACACAATGGAATACTATTCAGCATGGAAAAAAGATAAACACATGCAATTTGCAGTGACATGGATGGAATTAGAGGGGATCATACTCAGTGAAATAAGCCAGAAAGAAAGAGAAAAATATCGAATGGTTTCACTTATAACAGGACTATAGGGAGGCCAGGTGGAAGAGAGACAATCAGTGAGGGGGGGAGGGGGGGAGGAGGGAGCCGGAGGGAGGGAAGGGAAAGGGCACAAAATGGAATAGAAAAGAACACAAGGGACCATGGAGATGGATCACGGGTGAATTGGTGGTGGGCTACCCAAGGGGAAGGCAAAATGTAAAAGACATAAATAATAATAAAAATATATATTATATATATATTAAAAAAAAAGATATGCATTTGCATGTGAACTTGTCCCTACCGATTAAACCATATGCAACCAGAAAAAAAAAATATCGAATGGTTTCACTTATAACAGGACTATAGGGAGGCCGGGTGGGAGAGAGACACTCAGAGGCGGGGGGGGGGGGGGGAGGATAAAGGCATAAAATGGAAGAGAGGAGAATACAGGGGACCATGGAGAGAGATCACGGGTGAATTGGTGGTGGGCTGCCCAAGGGGAATACAAAATGTAAAAGACATAAATAACAATAAAAAAAAAAAGAATATTCCAGTAGCGACTGCTTAACTAGGGCCCATTAAAATTATGCATCTGTTCTATTTCCACTCTAGGACACTATTCCAAGAATCACTGGAAAGAAGTGACAACAAAAGGAGAAATGAAATATGACAATTAAAAACATATTTATAAATGATTTGTTTTTCAAAGCATATTTCCATATAATCTGAAAAATAACAACTTGCCTATAAAGTATCACTTTAAAGTATGTATGTATGGCCTAGTGGCCAGGTCATTGAGTGTAGGCAGTGGGATTTATGTCAACGCTTGAAAGATAGAGGAATATGTCGATAGCAAGAAAAAAATGAAGAAAGAGTTGGTGAATAAGGATTGGATATTGTGAGGAAGATACCAGAGGTATAGGTGTGTATATTGTGACTATATTAAGGAAATAGGAGGCAGCTCTGGCCAGAGACTGCTTGGAAATTATTTTTAAGTCCTGGTCCTTATTAAGACCTGTCAAAAATAAAAATAAATCATGCATTTCAGGGATGTGTTCCCACTGATTTCCATTAGAGACTTAAAAATTGTCAGACATTTAAGTACAACATTTGACCTGACCAAGGGCAATTGTCAGCTATTACTTCTCAAGAGTTAATTAAAAAACAAAAATGAACCATTTTCACATTCTTATTTTAATGACACATCATTGGTTGGAATTAACTTTATAATACAGTTGCTATGAATTATTTATTTCAAAGATCAACTTTCCCTATAACTTTTTTAATCAAAGTACAACAGAGTTGCTGTGAACATAATTCTAGCTGATAGGATACAGTGATTTGGCTTAAGTAGAACTTGTAAAAAGCTAAATGATAATTTTATTCTGGTAGTTGCATTGTTTTGATAAAATTTTCTCAGTATTGACTATCAAAGGAAAAGAGGCTATTATTGGCACCAGCGAAAATCATGTTCTCTAAATGTCAAGGTTCTCAATAGCCCCCACTCCAGTAATTGACAACACACCTTGTAGTCTCAAGACAGAAAGTTTGGAGTCACTCTTGCTTCCTTTCTTACTCTCATACCCCTAATCTGATTCTCCTGTAAATCTTATCAGTTCTACCTTCAAAATATATCCAGTGTTTTATCACTTTTCATCACCATTAACCAAGCTTTCATCACTTCATGTAGGGATTACTACAGTGATATTTTCATTAAGCTCCTTGTTTTCACCTCTGTTTGCCAGCCATCTTCCTCTATGCAGTCATGGGAATCATATTTTTACTTTGAGTATATATACATTCAAAGTCCTCCAGTAGCTTCCCATTTCACACAGAGTAAAGACTTGAGACCATTACAGGGTTCTATGTTATCTGTCCAACCTCCCACCACACTCTTCCCTGCCTGGAGAAGTCTTAGATTTGGTTACATGGGGAGGTCACACTGGCCTCTCAATCTAGTCCTGCCTCAGATATTATGAATCAACTGTTTTCTCTGTCTGGAATAGTCTGCTCCTAATATCTACCCAATTCATTTCTTAAAGTTATCTGCTCAAATGCCTAATGCTGAGTAAGGTTTTCCTGGACCACTGTATCAAAATGGAATACTTCCTCTCCTGAATCTGGATCATCCTTTCCTGTATGGTACATGCATTATTCACTCTAGCTCTTTACTCCCTCCCTTGGTAAAATAATATATCTATATAGCTTGGCCATGAGATTTCATAATATGAACTCACTTTACCTCCTCATATTCCCAGTACTATTGGCTTACCTATGTGATTTATGACATAAGACCATGATCCCAATACCTGACAACACAGCAAGTTAGTCCTTGCTGAGACCTCAAGGAACAATTTGAGTTTCCATTCATACTCTTACATAACTATTATTCTCCGTGAACAGAACATGCTCTGGGAAGCTGCTAGTACAAGGAGGATGAGACAGATTTGGTACAGATCTAAACCTAGAAATCGATCTGAAATAACTAATTACTACCTATACAGACCTATGAACAGAGAAATCAATGTTTGCCATTGTAAGCCATTGAAATTTGAAGATAAAATGTAGCTTCATCATAGCAACAGCTACTGTTTATCCTGATTTATCTTTTTCCATAATACTTAACCCATGGAATGCTATATATAGTTATCTCTTTCTAAATTTTTTTCCACTACTGACATATTGCTTTATTGTCAATGCCTATTACAACACCTAGGATATGTCTTAAGTGAATATTTGCTGAATGTATGGTTGGATGAATGGACAGACAGTTGTACAGATGGAGAACAGGAATGAACCCTTTGAAGAACACCAGGGGGATTTTAATTACCCTATCATTTTGGGACTCAGTAAACAACAATTCACTGTGACAATGATGTGGATAATATCGATAGTGGGCACCCTAATAGTGTCCCTCAGTTTTCTCTGTCCCTGATGGCTGCCATCCAAGTGAAGTTCAGTTCTTCTACCCCAAAAAGACTACAGCTTCCATAGAACATGGCAATGAAGGCTTGGCACTTTTTCCTCCTATGTTACCAATAGTGCCTAAAAAAACCTTCTTGTAATCTTTGAACTTTACTGAATTGGAAATGCAAGAGTGCAGTAAGGTTTGGGGTAGAATGGGTACAAGGTTACACTGGGATCAGATATGATAAGGGTTGGGGATGTGATATAGTCAAAATTGGTGTAATTTTATTATCATGGCTTAAATGTAGGGATAGTTATAGTAAATAATGTTGCTCAGTGTATTCTGGTGATAAAATGCCTGGTTCACAAGAGACCACGGAGATGGATCACTGGTGAATTGGTGGTGGGTTACCCAAGGGGAATACAAAATGTAAATGATATAAATAACAATAAAAATATATATTATTAAAAAAAATTAAAAAAGAATGCCTGGTTCAATGACCTTGCTATAGAGAAAACAGAGACTCAGAAGAGAGAAATGACCAACCTGTGATCAGTCAGTCAGTAGAATAGAGGGGAATGGATCTATTCTCCTGACTCCAGTTGCAGGTTTTCAATATGGAAGAAAATCATTCAGATCCCTCTCTATCAGTTTCCAACTTCACCCAGTTATGCATTCACAGTTTTGTGCTCCTCCTCTTGATTCTGGCTCTGCCTTCCATGTTTATCTTTATTCCCACTGTAGCTACATAGGCAACATCTGAATATACTCAATATCACAGATGATTTGCATGTCTTTTCTTTAATATTTGTGATAATGCAGGAACATTACATAACATTATTTTGTAGATGAAGATGCTGCTGGTCAGAGACATAAGTAACTGGCCACAGGGATATAACTAATAGGTGGCAGAGTCTGAATTTTAGCTCAGCTCTGCTTGATAATTTATTTTATGATCATTTTATTAATTCACACTGCCACTATGCTTGCATGAATCTGAACACTCTGCCTTAAATATTTCTCTGGCTTTCTCCATTGAAAAAGCTTGTGAATGTCCTTGCCTTGTGCTTCTTTATGCAAGACTCTCTGAACCTTAACTTAATTACTCAGCCAGTTTCCTTCTGGATTATCCCAGAGTTTCTGTGCAGTGTTAGAAATTGAAGTTATTCCCGATATTTCTAATTATCTGTGCCATATTTGTAAGTGAACACCCCAGCTTCTTATGGGACACAGGAGTCCTACCAAATGCTCAGTCTTATTTGTTGCTGATATAGCCAATTTTTGTTCTGTTTTGTTTTTTACAAATGCCTTATCTTCTTGATTTACCAAGAAAACTTGGATACATTTTGTTTTACTTCTCGTATTCTATGCACACTTAGTATATGCTTAGTTTCTTCAAAGGAGTTTTATGTAGGGAAATGTCTTCTTTTCTAAGATCTCCAGGATCAGGGTAATAGAAGAATTATAGAAAAAATACTATTGGCAGAAGTAGGTCATGGAATGGAAATTATTCACCTTAAATGCAGACAATAATGGTGTATGTGAAGATTTTTTTTTAATAATAATGCTGATTTAAAGTTAGCCTACATTTTGTTATTACCATGCTTCATCAATTATTAAACAATGTCAAAGACAAATATTCCTCCTTGAAAATAATCTTTTCTTGGTCTGAATTTTAAATATTAGCTGCAGTTACTGTTGAGTTTTGATATTGCATAGGTTTGTGTGAAATGAGCATATTTTTATTACTTATATTTTAATAATTAATGTGTTCTCTGTGAAACTTAAGAATTACCAGTTATACAATCAACACTTAACACACGTGGATTCATTTATAAGTGTTTATACAGCAAGTTCATGAAGGATTTGATATCGGTGAGCTTATTCTGGGCACAGTACACACAGGGTACAAATCCAAAAGCCAGTAACACTGCAGATTCTTGGGTTTAAACAGTAGAGTAAAATAATTGGATCTCTCAGTAGCAATAAAGGAAATGAAATAGAACTTGAGTGACTTTCATTCTGTCCTTTGATGTGACCATTTAAAATTTCTGTAAGTGTGTAACAGTAAAGCAGATGCAAACTGCAAAGTGTAATATGTTTATTTGGTAAGGGAAAATTTTAATTCTGCATGCAGTATTTTCATTGACCATTACCTTTGAAAGTACTCTATTTTTAGTTGTTTTCCAACTAAATAATGAATCAAATGATCTTCATTGCTAACTAAATGATTATTGCTGAAAATAATGTTGCTGTGTAGAAGATGAAGGTTGTTAAAAGGACCCTCTGCAGTGTCCATATGTCAGATGTCCCCTTGGCTAAGGGTGCAATTATTACCAGGACACATTTTCTCAGAACCTAGTCTGTTCCGGGTTTCTCCTTTTCTGTGCTACCACTTGCCTCTGGCTCATTTACTCTGCATCCTTTCTACCACAAAGAGCCAAACCTTGTTCATTCTGAAGACAATTTCTCACCTAACTGTTCTGAACAACCAGAATGAAAAGAAGCCAACATGTTTTCCTAAATCTCACCAACACCGTGACTCCTGCAGGTGGGAAGATGAAAGGCAGAAAATCCAAAGAGATTGTTGGACATAAATGCCTGTGAATGCTAACAGTGATTCGATCCACATCATCTTTACAAATGTTAATTAAGCCATAACATTTCAATGAAGGGAGTAGAAATAATTATTACCTGTGTCATGCAGCAGTTAAGTGATTCTTTAAGGTCACAGATATGTCCCATCTCTCCCACCTCCAGCATCAAGGTGCCTCTAGCAGCGTGGGTGGTGGAGAGTGTGGTGTGCAGTCCACACGGGAAGACCAAAATCAAGGTTCAAATGCAGACCTTTTACTACTTTCTTTCCTATTTGGAAATCTACTTAGTGAATATAAGTTTTCATGTTTGTTGATTTCAATATCTTCATTTTTTGAAATAGAAATAGTGCTAAATTTATGCAGCTGATTAAAGGGATTGTGAGACACAAAATCAGCAAACATTCCTTTGCTATCTATAACTGTGCTTTCAAAACTTCCTCTTTGGAGGGATTTTTCTCATACTGATATATAATGGAAGGAAGGAAGGTTTTTAAATCATATTGGGAAGTTGATGTGGTTACCAAACACTTTACCCTTTTGTTTCATTAATTTAGCCTGACATATTTCTTGTTTGTTCAGTGAGAACAAACACACACCTGGGAAATTGTTCACCAAGGACTGAATTTATCTGTGAGAACTACATTCTTGCACAAAAAAGAGAAAACGACAAGCTTTAACTGCTATGTTTACATCAATCCGCTCCATAGGGTCGCAGAATTTTATGAAGGTACAAAAGATTTAGGCAGATATGTTCATGATTCATTTATTTGGAAATTGATTAACTGTGACTGCAAACACAAATCTCAATGTATTGTTCCAGGCTACAGAGGATGCAGCTATTAGCATTTAAAGAAGCTCTGTTTATATAACATTTTGAATCAGCAATGCTCACCCTAAATGTATCCATGGTAAGTATGTGCAAAGTTTTAAAAATAATGATATCTGAGTCAAATGTCAGCGCTATATAAATGAGGATCTCATGGAACCAAATTGGAACCAAACATTAAATGTGTGTTTCCTAAAGGGGCATAAGTTTTACCACTGTCTTTCTCATCCAAAAGTTGGAGATGGTGTTGTTACAAGCTTGGGTGCTTTAAACAGAATTCGAGGCAACTTTAAAAGGGACTATGGTGATGGTGCATTGGTGAACTGGTGGTGGGAATTTCATAGGACTACACCTGAAAGAAGAAAGCATATATTGCACAAAAAGGAAGAAGGATGTAAAATATATATAAAATAAATAAATAAATAAATAAATATGATTCTGAGATTCAGCCAAAAAAAGTGTTAAAATGGAATAAAAGGTCAAGGACATGAAGAAATTTCAAGCAAACACAAAATCACATTTAATAAAAATTTTTTCCCAAGTTTCCTGGAAGCTAAAGTAAAAAGGTAGTGATAAATTTCTCAAACAAATCTATAAATATAATAGACATTGGAATCACATCAGTTTCTGTCTGTGTTTATGTGTTTAGAATGAAAAACTAACTCTAAAAAGGGTAAGGACTCAATAACACCCTAGAGACTCTTTTTTTTTAAGATTTTATTTTATTCATACACACAAGTTGGGGTACAGGCCAGAGGCGTGGGGCGGCAAGAGGGTTCACCAGAGACAGAGTGGGGAGCAGAACAGGCAGATCAGAAATACACTGCTGAGGGGAGCAGTGGGTGAGGCAGGAGAGGTCTGCCGCACCATTGCGATTCTCCCTGGCCAGGTGTCGAACTCACGTCGCAACTGCCTACAGCTCCACAGTGCAGCGCTCAACCGTTGCACCACTGGGGAGGCCCACACCCTAGGAACACGTCAGGAGAACTTGCTGCCCTATGTATGCACACTAAGGTAGTAATGGAACAAAGCATAGTCCATAGAAATGGGTCCATGAATTTATGTTCATTTGGCTTT
>PVIJ01006020.1:70478-96880 GCA_004024925.1 Scalopus aquaticus
GTGTTCTTTTCTATTCCATTTTGTGCCCTTTCCCTTCCCTCCCTCCGGCTCCTTCCTCCCCCCCTCCCCCCCCACTGATTGTCCCTCTCCCACCCGGCCTCCCTATAGTCCTGTTATAAGTGAAACCATTCGATATTTTTCTCTTTCTTTCTGGCTTATTTCACTGAGTATGATCCCCTCTAATTCCATCCATGTCGATAAAATTAAGGAACAGTGAGATAAAGTTTTGATGTGAGGCAATACAATTTTTAGAATAAAAGACTAATATAGGAAGATATTTTTATAACCTTGAGATATATAAATACTTTATAAGAAGGAAATAAATAGAATGCAATATAAATCCTAATGCACTGAACTAAAATAAAACAATTTCTTGTTTCCAGAAGAAATAATTTGAAGACCTAAGTCACAGAAAAAAGTGGAATATAACATTTGTCAGATATATGTATGTGTGTAGGGGTGTGTGTGTGTGTATACACACACACACATATATATATGTGCTTATGTGTGAAAGTGTATATAAAACACAGATAAACTGTACACGTCAAACCTAGAAGTATAAGAACAATCCAGAGGAAATGTGGACAAGAAATTTGTGTACAGACTGTAAAAAAGAGAACGTTCAAATGGTCAATAAGCATATAAAAAAGATAATTTCATTAGTCATTAGGAAAATGCAATTTAAAACTACACACCCATCAAAATGACTAAGATTAAAAGTCCTGAAAGGATGTAGAATAAAAAACTCCCACACATTGACTGCAGAAATGTAAGTTGACACAATTGCTTTGAAAAACTTTGCATTGTCTCTGAACATTGAAGGTAAATGTAGAAAAAATCCAATAATTCCTCTTCTAAAATACACACCAACAGAAATATACACATGGTTGATACAGATGACTTTTCATGGCAGCATTATTTGAAGTATTGGAATTGTAAAAATATGTATTTGTCAACATTAGAATGGATAAAACATTGCAATTTAGACATATAATGAAGGGGTTGACAAGCCTTTTTTATAAAGGGTTAAATACTAATTTTTTTAGCATTTCTGTGTTATCTGATCACTACTGAATTTATATATATATAAACCTATATTTTAACACAAAAGCAACAATAAGCTATACATGGATGAAAATGCTTTTGCCTAACTGAATCAAAATGCTTAGAGAAAATACTGTCAATCTAGAATTCTCTATCAAGGCAAGTAAATTATTCAGCTGTAAGACCAAAATAAAAATTATTTCAGACATAAAATTTTAAGCAAGTTTACACTGAGTTTACATCCACAGACATTTTACTAAAAGAATTAGTGTGAAATGAAAATTAGGGATAAGCAAATTGCAAATTTAATTCAGAGGATATATTGGAGAAAGAGATTCTCTACTAAAAATAACTCTTCTGAACCAAATGCATAAGCAAGAGAAACAGCTATAAAACACCACATAAGTGACCAAACAGATCTTTTAAATAATCTAATATATTGATAGAAATTTAAAATATCTCTTGTGATGTCAGCAGTCCAATGTAGACAGTATTTTTATTGTATTATTTTTATTGATAGTGGTAATTTATAATACTGTATCTGAATACTCTGGTTTCTCTTCACATCTTATAAATCTTTCACTTTTTACAAGTCTATGACATAGAGGTGTAGGTTCACACCACTTTAGATATATATTACCACACCATACCCACCACAAAAGCACTCATGATACCCCACCATAATCCATTGTTCCCCTCTCCCTATGTGCCCCACCTCCCACTGACTCCCACTGGTAATTTCAGTTCTGCAGTCAGATTCCTTTTTGTTTCTCTGTATGCCAGTGTAGCCATCTGGTATTTCTGTTTTTCCTTCTGACTTGTTTTGCTTAGCATAATCCCCTTCAGTTCCATCCATGTTGTCATAATGGTAAGAGATTGTCATTTTTTATAGCTGAATAATATTCCATTATGTTATCTATCTATAGCTTCCATAACTTGGTTTTTATAAATAGTGCAGCAATGAACAGAGGTGTGCCATATATCTATTCAAGTTAGTTTTGTATTTTGGGGGTAGATACTTAGGAATGGAATTGCTGGTTCATATGGTAGATCTATTTTTAATATTTTGAGAAGCCTCCATTCTGTTTTCCATAGGGAATGAACTAGTCTACATTCCCACCAGCAGTCTAAGAGGGTTATTTTCTTTCCACAGCCTCACCAACACTTGTTGATTCTGTTTGTTTGTTTGTTTTTTTACCATTTTCACAGTATGAGGTGACAGCTCATTGTGGTTTTAATTTGCATCTCTCTGGTGATGAGGGAGAAGTGATAATTAGCATTTTCATGTACCATTTGGCTAGTGGAGTATGGAATTGGAAATCATTGGTTAATTTAGTAGAGTTTCAGTTTGGGAGTCTAAGAGTTACGGACTTAGATATTGATAGCGGTTGCACAGCAATATGAATGTACTTAATACCACACAAATGTACACTTAAGTGTGGTTAAAATGCTAAATTATGTTATGTACTTTTTACTACAACAAAAAAGTATCAGAATTTTTTTTTAAAAGTCACCTATATAGGGGTCCTCCCTGGTGGCGCAGGGGTTAAGTGCTGTTCTGTGGAGCTGTCCGCAGCCAGCTGTGATGTGAGTTTCACACCCAGCCAGGGAGATTTCCACATGGCGCAGCAGACCTTTCCTGCCTTGCCCGCAGTTCCCCTCAGC
The DNA here is from genome assembly GCA_004024925.1 of Scalopus aquaticus. Taxonomy (NCBI): domain Eukaryota; kingdom Metazoa; phylum Chordata; class Mammalia; order Eulipotyphla; family Talpidae; genus Scalopus; species Scalopus aquaticus. Next base: position 73,188 of record PVIJ01006020.1, read on the forward strand.
AGTGTACTTCAGTCAACCTGCCTTTCTGCTCCCCACTCTGTCTCTGGTGAACCTTCTCACTGCCCAGCTTCTCTGGCCTGTACCCCAGCTTGTATGCATAAATAAATCTTTAAAAAAAAAGTCACCTACATAGGGCCTCCCTGGAGGTGCAGGGGTTAAGTCTCAGCACTATTTAGCTATGGCCAGCTACTGCAGAAAGAATTCAGTCCCCGGCCAGGGAGATAACACACATGGCACCGCTGCTCCCCTCAGTAGTGTATTTCAGTAGATATGCCTGCTTTGCTCCCCACTCTGTCCCAGGTGAATCCTCTCACCCCCCACACCAGTTCTTGTATGCATAAATAAATAAATCTTTAACAAAAAAGTCACCTACATGTTATTCAAAAGAGCTAGTTATGATACAAGAACATATAAATGTTGAAAGCAGCATATGAGAAAATCTTATACACAGAGATAATATTTTTTCCTTACAAGAAAAACAACTGCAAATTGATTTTACAATTTGCCTTGGCATTAGGTTAAAACATGATTGAGTTCTTCGAAATGGAAAGCGGGAGGATGTGCCATATGGTTACACCCTAGGTTGGCCTATAAGATAGAGTCAGTTGTAATCCCTTTTCTCTTTAGTTGTATATCCAGGCCCAGGATGTCCATTTTGAAGATATCTGCATTTAAAGACCTCAGAAATCTTTCACCTTGGTATTTGCAATGCTCTGGAAAACAGACTATGAGTCACCTGAGATTAAGGCTTTAGGGGAAAGGTCAGAAAACAGAATATTGATAGCATATGGACTGTTATTTCTGGGGCAGACAATGAACCAGAAGAAAGCAAGAGTGAATTGATTTGGAAACAAACATGACAGTGAATGTAGAGAGAGTGCAAAAAGTGAGGGCTATAAGAAGTTAGAAAAGCCTTTTTCTGGACTTAAATGGAAAGAAATAATATTGGAAAAGCCTTTGAGCTATTAAAGCACAAAGATTCAGCCCTACAGAAAAGATCCAATTAAGGATGTGTCCTTCTCATCTAAGCCTAATGGCCTTAAGGTAGTTGGCCTTAAATTGAGAGGTAAGTAAGAAAATGTGTAAATGAGAATTTTGTCTAGAAAAAAAATTTGATAGAAACAAGTAGATCAGATACCTATTAAGGTATTAAGGTGTTGTTTTTTTTCATTGTGTGGTTTAGTTACTGCTTTTTACAGCAATGATGTGTCTATTTTATAGTTTATTATAAAACAAACTGGGAAGCTTGTGAATAATGCAATTTCTTTGGCCTCATTCCAATAGAATCTATTTGCTAAGCCTGAAATGCATGTCAAGAATTTCTTATTTGAAGTAAGTTTAGAATTGAAGAAAAAAATGTAAAAATAATACAAAGAATTCCATATACATTTTGTTCAAGCGTGATACTACCACATATTAATATTCGCTAATTCTAAATCTTAGAATTTTTCACTTTTGTTCTTTTTCTGAACCTTTGAAAATAAGTTGAAGGCATGATGAACTTTTATTCCTGAACACCTGATTTTATATTTTCTAAAAACAGGGATTTCATCAAATTCGAGAAATTGATACTTATAAAATATTAGAATATAATTTATTGTCCGCATTCAAATTTGAACAGCCTAGTGAAGTCTTTCATAGAAATAAAAAATCACTTCCGATTTCCAAATCGAGCATTTGAATCGAGTAAATACGCCTTTGTGTTCTACTGTCTCCTTTAATATGGTCCATTCTATATTAGTCCATGATCTTCTTATTCGTAACAGTTCAGGACATTCATTTTGTATAAAATATGTCAATATCTGTTTGTCTAATATTCCCTCATGATTATATATATAAATAATTATATATAATTATATATATATTATTTATAATTACATATATTATATTATATATTATATATTATATTATATAAATTGTATTATATATTATGCATTATATATTATATATTATATATATTATTTATAATTATATATTATTTATATATATTATTTATATATATATAAATGTATTAACAACATAATATTTACATAGTCCTCCATGGCTCTTTTCATCAGATGGCATAGCTGATCTTTTGTTATTCCTTATAATGGTAAGTTTTATCATTTTGATTCAGTTGTGTCTTCTCTGTAAATTTAATATTTACCCTCTGCAATTAATAATTAACGTCAAAGTAATTTGAAATTACATAAATATTCTGCTTTTCATTATATTTTCATCCACTAGTTTTAGAAGTCATTGATGATTCTTGTCTTAAACAGTTACTACTGTAGTGGTTGCCAAATGGTGATTTTTCTCACTTCATTTATTGGCCTATGCTTGTTAGCTTATAATTTTCTAAGGAAAATCTTTTACATTCTTTCCCATTTATTTATATGTGTTTTTATTTATGTCAACATGAACTCATGCAGGCTTATTTGATGTTGATTAATAATTCATCAAAAATATGTTCATTTTGATGCTGGCTTTGGGCCAGCTTTGCTCTGAAGAGTCCCTACAAGTTTTCTCAATGACTTTTGAACTACCCCCATTTTTTTCTGAGCACAATCTCACTTTATAGCCCAAGATGTTCCAGGCCGTCCGGCACTTTCCCTGCCCCATTTGTAGCTAAAACCCATGCACCTTCTGTTGCATTAAATGTTGATAGGCTCTTGAATCTGTATCTAGACTCACTGTACTCACTCACTCACTCACTCACTCATTCACTCACTGTACTCACTTATGAAATATGTTTTATCAAGAATCATGTTGTTTTCTTAACAGGAGAGCTCTTCAAAGTATGTAAGCAGGCAACCCTCTTGAGCAAATGCCCAGCCAAACAGGGTTGGCCTGAAGTGGAGCAGCTGAGGTCCAAGGGCTTGTCACAAGTCTAAGACACCTCCCAACAAGGAAAAATAGGAAGGCAATAAAAGCCAAGTCTAGGATGAAAGGAGCAAAATAAAATTGCAAATCAAGACAATTGCAGTCATTATTAACCACCCCACATGTCTCTCACCCAGATGGCTCTTTAAGCTCTCTATATGTCTCTCCTCCATCTTTCTCTTTCCTAGCAAAACCACAATGCAAGTGCTTTTCTTATGTTTAGCCCAACTGTTTTACGTTATTAGCTTTACCCAGTCCCTCAACTCCATTCACACTTAAATGGGGCAAAGAATGTATTTACCTCCCTTATCTATGGAGCTATCTCTGTAGCAGTGAGACCTACTCTCTAATATGTATATGGATTTGAAATCAGTGATTTATTTTAAAATAATTTTTAAATTTTAATTTAATTATTTGGATGGTCTTTTATTCATTGACTTATTTAATAATCCTGTTTTTAATAATATATTGAAATATTTTTTGCATTGGTAATTTATATTCTGCTTTTGATGATTTCAATATCTGCAGTTTGTTACCTCTGCTAACTTCTCATTCCTGGGTTGCTTTCTAGTATATTTGGTAAAAATTGATTTTAGGTCTATACATGGTTGAACTTAATCTGTATATGCCTTAGTCCCCTCCGAGGATCCAAGCTAAAATGCTCAGTGGACATTTTGCTTTTTCACATTATTTGAAAGTCCAGTTCTGTGTCTTGATTCATGCAGTGGTTTCATGATTTGCCCTCAGGACAGTCTCAGCTTTATAATTAATTTAATGCTTACTGCTTCACACTTAGGTTTCCTCTCAAAGATTTTTTTTTTAAATAGTAATTGGAAATTTTTCTTCCTGAAGCCCAGCAATGTACTTTTTAAAATATGTTTTATCAAGAATCCTGTTGTTTTCTTAACAGGAGAGCTCTTCAAAGTATGTAGGTAGGCAAACTAACAGAAGTGCAAGTTCCTTTTAATATTTTAATTTTAAAAAATGCTGTGAATAGAGATTTTAATGTCCAAAGGGCATTTAAGCTACTTAGTAATCATGGGCAGCATACTGAAATATACTTGAATACTATTCCTTCTCTAATGTAAGACGTATAAGTGTATAAAATATTTATTATAGGCATGACCAATTACTCTCAAATTTGAGTTAGAGCTTGACCCCTCTAGTAAGAATACATTAATGGCCTAATCAATGATTTTTGCTTGGGTGTCTAAAAGGAATCTCAGTTTTAATACAATTTAAAAAGAAATATAGTTTTCTCTGCTTTACAAAAACTCTCTGTTCTTTGTTATCTCAGTTGATGGCAAAAGGATTTACCTAGATAGTCTATAAAGAAAAACCTTCAGATCCTTAATGCTACTGTTTATACAAGTGTCCATAGGTTTAATCTGTCCACAAGTTCACCATACACCTGTCCACAGGTTTCATCTTTCATCCTGCAGGCAAATTCCTTTCACTTTAATTACAAAGTACATTTTCAATGACAGCATTTCTAGGACTAAACATTTTATCTTGGTCATCAATGTCTTCCATCTGGACTGCAGCAGTAGCCCATAAATGAACTTGACTGACTTGATATTGAGAAAACCTATGTTATTGTTTCTCAAGAGTAGGCTTAAGGTTGGAAGTCTTGTTTGTTTGTTTGTTTACTTTTGTCCAGGCATCTTGAAAACCAAGGTGGCAGGTGACTTTTTGCACTGTGACAAAAAGATGTGACACTGCTTAAAAAAAATAAGTTGATGGGGCAAACATTCCAGGAGAAGACGAAAGTGATCTGGAATTGGTGGAGAATCTGAAATTGAAGCAAGATGAAAAGTAGGAATGAGAAGCTTTAGCTATTCCTTAAAGAATTTGACTGTGATTGCACAGCCTACCTAGTATAGAAACCAAACTTATGCATAGGTTATTGTTCTTTAAAAAGTGTACCTAGGGGGCCTCCCCGGTGGCGCAGCGGTTAAGCGCTGCGCTGTGGAGCTGTCGGCTGCGGCAACGCGAGTTTGACGCCCGGCTGGGGAGAATCCCACATGGTGCGGCAGACCTCTCCAGCCTTGCCTGCTGCTCCCCTCGGCAATGTATTTCTGATCTGCCTGTTCTGCTACCCGCTCTGTCTCTGGTGGACCCTCTCGCCGCCCTACACCTCTGGCCTGTACCCCAGCTTGTATGTATAAATAAAAAATAAATCTTTAAAAAAAATAAAAAAAAAAATAAAAAGTGTACCTAGGAGTGGCCCAATAAATGTAAAAGATGATTAGTGACATAAGAGTGTTCTATATAAAGGGTATCATTTAGAATATAATGAAAATAAAATCTGGGGAAAAATACACCACTTTCTTTACCACTTGAGTGTTCGTAGTCATGACAGGAGAATAATATAGCTGAAGGCCATGGATGCCAAAGACCAAGGACACGCATGCTGATGTGAAGGAAAAGGCAGTAGCTATGGATCCAGGAGACTCTGGTTCAAATATATATATGGCATTTATATTTGATATAAAATATATATTTTGGTTTGCTAAGTTTATGTAACCTCTTTGAACCTCAGATATATCATCTGTAAACTAAAGAGCACTAGTTGTTTTAATAGCTACCAGCTTTGTTGTGATTAATAATTGAGAAAGCAAATAAAAGTGCCTTTCAGTTTATCTGACATGGTAGGCACATTATACATGTGGCTTCCCCTTCCTTTTGTACCTCTGAACATCTGCGTGTAGGTGTGGATATGTGTGTGTCTGTATGTGTACCTGAGGGATGGTATTTATTATAGTTGGGAGGCAAGAGAAGGACTGTGTATCACTGTGTGCTTTGAGGTTGTTTAGAAATGTAAACCTCACTGTTATCTTTCAAACTTTATTCTTCCTGGCTTTTGTTTTTATTTTAATTTCTTTCAGGCTGCTTGCATGGTAATTAGAAGTCCTAAATGTTCTGAGTTCTTTTCTAATAATAACAAAGGAAACCTGTCTTAACAGTTAATAAGAAAATGTTGCTAAGTTTAATGCCTGGCAAGTTCCATCTTCCTTTTAACTTTCTAAGATTTATAACACACATGAAATTAGCTTGAAAAGTAGAAGGGTCTCTTCACAACGGCTCTTCTCAAGGAGTTTGACCTTGACACTCAACTTCCTGTAATTAAATGTCTGTTCTGAATAATGAGTCTTCCAAAAACCAAGCCTCCTGAAGGATGGGACACAAGATCACACCATTCTTTACTTCCTATCCAGACCACCCTGAATCTCAAGGTGACTTTCTCAGGGCAGCATAACTTATTGTGCTAAACGTTTAACAAAAATGTGTGGATCTAAAGCTTTTGCCTGGTCCTGGAGGAGTGTCAGGAAGAGTTACTTGTTCAAGGTACTCTGGCAGCCAGACAGCTCTGCCTCGTTGTTCCTCTGTGCTGGTTGCCTTGGACAAGAAATGCTTTTCTGGGTCCACTCAGCTTTTAGTTACCCCTCAGGAAATCTCAATGACCCCAGAGTCCCAGGATGACCTGGAAGAGGCTAAAGACACATTCTAGTCTATTGGACCTTAGGAACCTAAATAAAACATCTTACTCTTTCCCTGGGAGCTAACTCAAATCCTAGGGAGAATAAAAAGAAAATGTAAATATGTGGGATGAATAAAATGTTGCTTTCACCATCAGACCTAATGTACTCATATATTGAATGAGTACCTGAGATGTGACCCATGTTATGCTAGAAACTGAGATGACAGAGGTACAATTAAACACATACTGTCCTGATGAAGCTCCAGTCAAACTTGGGAGAAGGGGAGACTGGCTTCATATATAGCTATTAACATGGGGCTAAATGCAGTGTATACCTCACTGGGACTTAATTTCTAGCTCACTATAACCAGGCTCAGCCAATCAGACACACCCTCATAGAACTTGCATCATTGGCTGTAGGCCTATGAAGCATCAGCAGAGGAGACAATTTGGGGAGCCCAGGAGCACGGGGTCATGGTTTTCAGTGTCAGTGTCAAGTCCCCAAGGCAAGGTGCTACAATAGCCTTTGCTCAACTGTAGCTGTGGCAAGGTCCTCTCCAGCTGAATCTGCTAGCAGGCATATGGAGGGGTATCCCAAGACCCCCAAACCTGCCTGATTTAAATGGTTTCTGCCATCTGCCGCATAAAGAACAAAGCATACTCTTAGAGTATAAGACCTTCAGTAGAAAAGAACTTTAATACAATCAGTGTGCAATAGAGAGAAGAGAAAAAATATAATTAAATAGTTTCTCCATAAAACACAGCAATTTACCCATCCCCTCACAGGTAAATGTCCAGCCAAATAGGGTTGGCCCAAAGCAGGGCCACTGAGGCATGAAAACTTGCCACAAGTCTAAGGAACCTTCTGGTGGGGACCCATAGGAAAAGGGCAGAAGGAGCCAGGTAAGTCTGGAAGGAAAAGAGAAAATAAAAACAGAAGTTAAGATAAAGGCTGCCACTGACAGCCTCCCACAGGTCTCTCACCCTAATCTCTGTCTCTTCCAAGTGTCTCCTTCCATGTCCCCCAAGTCCAAGGCTGAGAAGCAAACATGGCTTCCTCAGATGTCTCTGTTCTATGAGCCCTCTCCAGGTCTTCTTCTCCCTTATTTTCTTCTTCTTTTTTTCCTTCTCTTAATCTTTTCCTTGTTGTCCAGCTCTACCCTCCCTTGGGTGTGGCAGAGAACCTGGAAATCCCCCTTTGTGTGGAAATCACACTATTACAGTTCTGTGATATTTATTGACCATGATTTCTTCTTCCTGCCTTGTATTCATTTGCAGCTTCAACAAACTATATTTAATTTCTGTTGTTGTTTGCTTTTCTTTTATTTCTTTCCATATCTGATGAAAACAGTCCATGTGTGTATAGAGGTACATGACTCCATATTAAATATTAAAAGTCTAAAAATGTTAAAATGATGAAAATCTACTAGAATGCAAATTTCATGAAAGTTGGATTTTGTGGGTTGATTTCACTATTGCACCAGCTATTTGATAAATATTTATAGAACGAATTAGTGAATTAATGGATCTTTGTTGTTTGAATATCTGCATGTGTAAAATTTGTGTTAATAACCTTTTCAGAAATTGGTGAATTTGAATTCAATAGAAAATTTCACACAAAATATGTACTCTTATATTTTTAAATAACTTGGTGTATTTCTGCTTTAAAACCTTCCAGAAACCAGAAATAACCAAGTATTTGACTTTAGGAATGCTGACTTGAGCATCCTACTGTCAGCTCAAAAGACTCGAGGGAAATGCTAATATCCACCTAGCCCACCCCAATCTTCTAAAGAATATTCTTCCTCTCTGTGGAGCAAAAACAAACCTCAAAACAAAATTTACAGATGTTCCCTGCATTTCTGAGATGGAATGCTGTAGATCTGACTGTCAGTTTTCTAGGGAGAAAAAACAGATTTCTGCTGAATAATTTGTCAAGTCCTTAATGTTGCCATTTTTATCCATGTTCCTCTACTCATAAAATGTGGCCATGCAGAAACACATAAGGTTGTGCATCAATTCCTCTGCTTTTGTTTTGCGCATATTATGCTGCAAAAGGAAGCTGAACAGAAGGTAAATTATGCCATGCAGGCTGCTTGCTCAAAGCAGGTCGACACCCACTGCAGACATCAATGTTCAGGCCTGCCCACCACACATCCAGGCTGTAGGGGAGCCTGGCTTCCCTCCCCACCAGTAAGAAGGTATCTACCAACTTGCTTCCCAGTTGTCCTTATCGGCTGATGTGAACTTTATGCCATTTCTGAAAGGTAGCATTAGAACTAGCAGTCACATCTTCACTTTCAAGAAAAATCCAAGGTTTTCTTTCCAAAAAAAAAAAAAAAACCTAGGCCATAATTTCAGTTTAAATAACAATATCAATAAAATTAGAGCAATTTCCTTCTCTGAATACCTAACCAACACATCATATGGACTTAGTGGTCTAGATCTATCTTTTCCTCTGATTATCAATTTCTCTAACACTGAGAATATGCTTTTATTTATGCATTTCACCTAAATTTGAATACATTTGAAGGAAGGTGCTTCAATAGTGGAGAAAAAATACATTCTGCAGAACCAATTTCCTAAAGTCAGTAATTTTGAAAGAGTTATTTTAAAACACACACACACACACACACACACACACATACACAAAGAGACTTACATCTCTCTCCCTGGCCTTGTAATTATATTTTTAGATGATTACTTGTAGATTTTGTCACTTCAAATGAAAATTAAATATCTGATAATTTGATTTAATTTCCCCAGGGATAAAAATTCCCACTTCAGTATGTAACAGGGAGTTTGTTACTGTTTCATTGCCCAGTCTATAGAATTGGAGTCTCTTGCTTAGCTGGTGGTTTCTTTTGGTGTAATAACACTGCTGTGTTGTCCTAAATCATCTGAAAGTATTGCCCTGGCCAAGTCAACAAATTCTCTCTTTTATTGTGAAAGAGTGAATGAATGTGAACAGAAAGCAGAAACAAATGTAAAGCTTCTCTGGTCCAGAGAGAATTTGAGAAATCCTGAAGTTCAATTTTGTTTATAACAGGGAGAAAATAAGCCTCAAAAGGGGAAGCAATTTGCCCCAAGTCAGATTATGAAGCAGCCATGGCTCCTGGTGCTCTACTCACTCTCAAGCACCTTCCAGGTTTATTGACCAGTGACTTGCTATTGTTACAGAGCAGGGAGAGGGACACCCCAGGACCCCCAAACCTGCCTGTTCTAAATAGGTTCTGCCATCTGCCACATCAAGATAAAACACACTCTATTGTGTAAGACCTTCAATGAAAAGGAACTTTAATACAATTATTGAACAATACAGAAAAGGGAAAGAATAAAGTTTCCAAATCAAGCACCTGAAGTTACCCATCTCCTCATGGGTAAATGTCCTGCCAAACAGTGTTGGCCCAAAGCAATGACCGAATGCCTGCCACAAGTCTAAAGCAACTTAGGGGTGGGGACCCATAGGAAAGGTGCAGAAGGGGCCAAACAAGTCTGGAAGGAAAAGAGCAAAATCAAAATCAAGACAAAAGCCATTGGCGGGGCCTCCCTGGTGGCGCAGCTTTTGAGCGCTGCACTGTAGAGCTGTTGGCAGCGAGTGATGCGAGTTCAACGCCCAGCCAGGGAGAGTCCCACATGGTGCGGCAGACCTCTCCTGCCTCTCCCGCTGCTCCCCTCAGCAGTGTATTTCTGATCTGCCTGTTCTGCTCCCCGCTCTGTCTCTGGTGAACCCTCTCATCGCCCCATGCCTCTGGCCTGTACCCCAGCTTGTATGTATAAATAAATAAATCTTAAAAAAAAAAAAAAGCCATTGGCAACCTCCCCACAGGTCTCTCACCCACATCCGTTTCAACCAGTCCAGGACAAAGAAGCAAGCGCAGTTTCTTCTCATGTCTCTCTGCTCCATGTGCCTCCCCAGGTTACCTCCTGGTTCTCCATACTGCTCTCTTCCTTCTCCAGTCTCCTCTCAGCTTCTTTTCTGCTCCCTGCTCAGCTCCACCCTTCTCTAGGTGGGGCAGGGAACCTGGAACCTCTCCTTTTCCTAGCGACTACCCTGTTACATTATCGTGTCCTATGTGAATGAAATAGATGCACAGTATGAAAAGGAGATGATAAGCTATGGAAAAGGTATAAGTGCATTAGGGATATTTTCAGAAGAACCTTATTGGTGGTCTTGTCAACAGGAACTGAGACTATACTTACATTTGCATAATTTTGAATTATATTCACCTTTCACTTGGTACATAGTGGGAGCAACTCATCACAGAATCTTCATTTTAATGTGGCTACAAGTCCTACTCTTTTAGCAATTGGGCTTTTCACACTTTCTTAGGTATGTCATTGATTTTTGACAAAAATGCTCATTCTTGTTTTTTCTGATGTCTACATTCCTCTCCCACAGTTCTTCTTCCCGATCTCCCCCCTTTCCCTATCAGGAATCTATTCACCTTTCCAGGATGAATTCAATGGATGTGTTTTCACTGAGGTCTACCTCTTCCCCTCTGTCACTCCAAATGCTCACCCTTTACTATTAAGATTTATAGCATCAATCTTAGCTTAGCATCCTCAAAGCATATAGCATTTATTTAGTAAACATTTATCAAGGATTAACTCAGTTTCTCACATCAGGATAAACCCTTATTGATGAATGAATAAATGAATGACATTTACATATCCATCCAGAACAATTTATTGGAGAACAAGTCCTACAATTCTTTATGGATGGCTGTATAAATCCAAATACGGATTGGCTGTACCATGCCCTGGTTCCCAAAGCATTTTAAGCAGCAGCTCAGCCCCATGCTATCATGTCAACACTGTCTACAAATTGGCCTTCAGAACCAGCAGGTTGTTCTTAGCCTCCTAACCAAATTTTATAGCCCCAAGTCTCATATATTCAATTTCTTGCATATTTTCAATTTCTCTGATTTGGAGTGCTACTCTTTTATCCCCTACACACATAGTATATGATCTTTCTTCTCTATTCAGACCTAATACTTAATCCTACTTTTCCAAATCCAAACAGAGACTTCCTTTCTCAACTGCACTGTACCTTTACCTTCTTTATGTCTCTTAGATGCCCTTACCACTTCATACACAATATGTGATGAAAAGAACCCATTTTTTTTTTTTACCAGAAACAACCATTCTTCTAACTCTTTAACATTTGTTTGTTTCTTGTACAATTCATGGCAATTTTATAAAGCAAAGTCAATGACAACACCATGGACCAAAACCACACTTCCCTACGTGCTTGAAGCCATTGCCCTTTCAGACAATGTTGATGTCCCTCTGCCCCAGGTTGCGCTGCTCTCCCACGCACACCAAGCTCAATGAGACGTAGCCCTACTTTTAGGACCTCACAGAACCTAGTGGATGATATACCTGAAAAGATACAGCTACAACAGTGGGAAGAGCAACCAACAGTGGAAGACACCAGCACTGCTGAAGCAAAGACCTTGGGATATCATCAAAGAAGGCAGTCTCTCCTGGGTAACACTTGAAGCGACATTTAAAAATAAAATGGAATTAGTTGTGGAAGAATGTATGAGAAGATGAAAGTTAAGGATGAAGGATATCTGACATATTTCTGGATCTTCGCAAAGTATCCAACAAATAAGTGATTGGGTGATGAATCTTTATTTATGCCCACATAATCTCTTGATCTTTCATTTCTAGTTAAATATGAGCTTGTAACGCAGAGTAATAGCATATCTGCCTTCAGTATCTCTTCCTGTCCCTCTCCACCATCCATCCTCTGGGCTTACATCTGATCAGTCTTACCAAAGCATCATGAGTTTTATGTGGAGCCCAAGGCATATTCAATAAACGCCAAACTTCATAGTCAAACATTCCAAGCCCCCATACTGAGACCCCAATTTACTTCTCCAAACATCGCTTTTCTCTACAAGCCATCTGCAGAAGTCAATTTCGACTACATCTTTCCCCTGAGATGCATTGTGCAGTCCTTCAGAGGGTACAAAACTCCTTTAAGAAGTTCATAAGCAGAGGAATGTATAAGTAGGAAAAAGGAACAGTGGGTTCCAAGGAAGATTTTCAGAAACAAAAGGACCAGGCTATAACTGAAAGAAGTAAAGAAAAACTAGAAATGGTAGCAAAAAATGCTCTCTTTTTTGCTTAAATTACATAGAACCCTTGGGTTTGCAAAATGGTCAAGGACAAATTTTTTTTTGTAAAATTTTCAGCACTTTTCACATCCTAGCTTTTGCAAAATGCTGTAAAAACGTTTTTTTTCCTTTTTATATTTGTAGCTGAACTCCCTGCATCTGAAAGAGCAAAGGCAGCATGAAAACACAAATATAATAGAGGAGCAATATGTCAACTCTTTTCAACCATGCCAGGAATCATTGGAATTGAAAGCAGGGGCTTCAAGTGTTATCAGCTTTGATGATTCATTCTGTCTTGGCATCTGCTTTTTTGCTTTTGCTCCTAACAACTTCTCCATGCTGTTTCCTGCAACTTCAGCTCTGGGATCACTGGCTTCTGAGAGTGTCTTAATTTTTCTGCTAGTTGCATTAAGTCATTTACAAATGTGGAACTCCTGCCTTTATTTATTCCTTCCTTTTCTGTTGTTCCATAATTGAATTACAACAAGGTTCGCAATGTGTCTCTTCATTCTCCAGCGTCAGAACAGTGCAAGCATATTAAAATTGTTGGATAGGAGTTGACCGTGTTTTTTATACATCAATGAATTCAATGAAGACTTATTACATTCACACATACACATACACAGAGAGCCCACTTTCTTATGGAGAGTATTTTATATCTGGTACAGAGACATAAAGGTGACAGCAGACCCTAATCATTACCATACTCTGGATATTAATTGCACACAGTATTTACTGGTTCTAAAATATTCAGTTCACTGTATTGTGCTTCTCTTTTTACATTTCAAGTTTTCTTCTTGATAGTGAGTTCTCAGTAGGTAGGGAATAAACCTTTCACTTCTCTGCCTCGATACCAACCAAGTTGTGGTATGTGACAATATTTAATAACCCTGGCTGAATGGTGACTGAATCATGGGCTGTATTTTGGAATTGAGAACTAGATATGACTTTATACTAGACATTTCTCTAAAGCAGATATTATATAAAGCAGATATAGACTATATTCTATCGTCATTTCTCTGCATTTGTTGGGGTGTCTCTAAATTATTCTAAGATATTTTGAGAAATTCTCAAATAAAAATTTCTCAAAGTAGTAAAAAAAAAAAAGACAGGATTGATTCATTTCCTCTAAGCAACTGTGTGCTATTCAGATATGAATACTCAGAGCAAACACCAGGAATGTGTCCATATTGCCTTGCTGGTCCACAGTAGGTAGTACAGGTATTAAATATACAGACACACACAGGGACACACACAGGCATAACATTGCACAAGGCCCCTGGTTCACTATGATTGTGAATGCTGGTTTTCCCTATGTCTGGCTAAATTGAAGAGTGTGGGCATGGGCCTCTCTGGTGGCCTAGGGATAAAGTCTTAGCATTATCATCCCTAAGGCCTGAGTTTGATCCCCAGCCAGGGAGCTAACTCACAAATGGAACAGCAGACCTCTTCTGTGTTGCCTGCTGCTACCTCAGCAGTGTATTTCAGTAGATCTGCATGTTCTGCTCCCCACTCTGTCTCTGGTGAATCCTTGCACTTCTGGCCTACACCCCAGGTTTCTTCTACACAACAACATACACACACACACACACACACACACACACACACAGTGTGGGCATGGATCAGGAGAAAGTTAATTCTGTAGTAAATTCATTCTCTAGAGAGAAAAAATATTAAAGATATATTCAAATTCATTAGTAATTAAGAAAGCATAAGTCTTCATAAAATGAGATGCTATTTTATCCGTCAAACTGAAATTTTAAAAGCAAAACAAAACATCCAGATGGTAAGGATGAGAAAACATGGGGAATTTCATATTATGATGGTGGGAATTTATTTTTGAGAGGCAATTCATGCACACCTTTCAGCCAGAGACTACTCCAATAATTTTCCTCACATTTCTCATGCATAAAAATTTATTTGCAAGAATGCTAATAGCAGGATTGTTGAACATACCGAAAACCCAAAAATAAGTTTGGATGCACAATAACAAAAAATAGTTAAATAATTTATAATGTACTGATATGAAGAATATTATGTGACAATGGAAAGAAGGAAAAGCCCTTTATGCCTTAATTTGTGCACATATGTAGTTAAGTAAAATCCAAGTGACAGAACAATAGGTCTGGAACAATATATCTCTGCATATGTGTTTATATATATCTATATCTATATAGCCATAGATAGATATCGATATAGATATATCTGTGCACATTCCTGGAAAGGTACACTCTCAATATTTTAAAATTGTTAATTGTAAGTATTATTGCAATAAGTGTCTAAAGTAGAGGGAGATGATTTATTTACACAACTCTTATGTATTTTGTTATTTACTTAAAACCAATGAAAACATGGAGGAAAATCTTCTGGAGAATTCTTCTTATATATGCATGCTTATATTGCTTTCTATGACAAATGAACCCATTAATTGGTTAAAGATTAGGAGTGCTTGAATTTTAAAAAATCAAATAATAATGCACTTAGAGGCACTAGAAAATGGTGTCTACTCTCCCTAGTCCAAATGTAGTTTACCAATATGCCAGGGATTCCTATCTTCCAGATGGGGGGCCTTGCAAACAGCATGCTGGGTGTTGGCCTCTGTTTCCAGTTTTGTTATTCCTGCAGCTGTGAATTAGGCTGTTATAACCTAATCAGAATTCAGAATTCTCCTCAAGGTCTTATTAGCTCCAAAGACGCAACATGGAGATACATACATATCTTCATCTCTCAGTCTTAGAAACACCAGATTTAATATCAGTCATCTGTGTGGTTACTAATTGGGAGCCCTCCACCTGTTCCTGTCGAATTAGCCTGGGTGATTCACATATAGATGCCACCCTACAACATCTGGAGCTTTCTACCCTGGTCTGTTGAATTCCAAGGATCAGACTTTATTATTGATGGGGAAGCACTAATTAAATGAGGACACAACTAATCACAAACTCAGCTATCAAAAATGTTCACTAAAAAAGCAATTCCAAAGCAGAGCAAAGATTATCTGTCAGAGGTTGATCCAAGCCTGTGAACTCCCGTGGGACATTATTGAGTTTCCTATAATCCGGATCAGTGAACCTGTTCCTGCAGGTGAGTCAAACCATGGTTTGAGCACTCTGGATCTTGAAAACCCATGTTGGAACCCACCCCCTTATTTCTTTTAGCCAATGTTATACTGGCTAAATGAGTTAAACATCTTGATTGTCAGCTGCCAGCCTGTAAAATGGAGACAATAATGACTGCTGTCACAAGTATATTATAAAATCCTCACAGAATACATTCATTCACAAATGAACTCACAAAATCATTCCCACGCAGTTCTTAGTGCCTCCTAGAAGCTGACCACGCCTCTGCAGGTCCATCCTTGGCTTACAGGCTACATTGTTTACTGAGTTTGCTCTATTGCACACAAGGTGCAATACATGTGCTTACATCATATCTTACATCATGTCTCTGTGTCACATTTAATTAAGGCACATATATTTTTTCAACATTATGCTATTGTACACTTTATAGACTACAGCAAAATGTAAGCACAATTTTTAAATGCACTAAGAAACAAAGAAAAAAAATGTGTGACTTGTTTTATTGCAATATGTGCTTTATTGCAATAAGCAAGCTTTATTGCAAAATGCATTTTATTGCCACTGTCTGGAACCAAACCTACAATACGAATGAGGTGTACCTGTATTAGCTGTGGGCACTGGGTTGGGTGGGGGGGCGGGGCAAGCAACAGAGCCCAAGTGATGGCAAATATGTTTAGCCCATTGTACCAGATTATTAGATACTGGTTATTATGACTTCCTTCATATCACACAAAATCCTTGGTGCAACAAGATCTAATCATAATGGTTATAATGCATTTATCCATGAGACAGAGACAGGGAGCAACGGGAGCCTGATTTAAACATTTTAACAAGATTTCCACAGAGGAATTGCATGTGATACGATTTAGCTTAAAGCTTTGATAAAGAAATTCAGCTACACACAGTTGATGAGGTGTGAACTTATACCTTTAAATCATATACAGTGTTGTAAGCCAATGTTAACTCAAGAAAAAAAAGTACAATTTAAAAAAAAAAAAGTAAGTAAGCCAAGACCCTCATTCATATTTACTAAGATGCTACCAGAGTGATTCTTTGCTTTTGATTCAAAGACAATAGAAGAAACATTGGCCCCACTGAAGTAAGGCCACTCTTTTATGTGAAACCTAGACCAACCTCAATTCTATACAAAATTCAGGTTATATTTATAATATTCCTTTTATCCATGATGGGTTTATATAAAAAATAAATAAGATGTTTTATAATCCATACTTAGTTATGTGCTTGTACAATTAGAGACTTTAATAAATCATCTTCATTATGCATTTAAACAGTTCATAAAAGTTATGAGTCCAATGCGTACACCTCCCTTTTGTTGTTGTAAACCTTTAACTACAAACTCAGAACAAAGGAACCAAAATAGGCACATTCTGGAGACTTCTCACCAGCCCCTGTTTCAATTATGCATGAATTAACAGAAATGAATTTGCAGCGTTTTATTTCTTGGTGTAATGGAGCTCAAGTATTTCATAAAGCGTAACCATACAGCAAATTCTGAGCTCATTTTAGAATAATTAGCACATTGATGTTACTTGTGTAGTTAAAAGGAAATGTTAAATTTTTCCATTGTAAGCACTTTTTGAAGGCTCACTCTGTTCTCTAAAGTGAGCAATCTTTCACTCAGAAGAAAGCTGGAAGCTCCATCTTCCCTGCATTTCATCTTCTTCCTCTTATACCTCGATTAAAACACTAGTGCTTATTCAGACAAGTCTTAATTACAGGCCGGGAGCAAGTAAAGGAGCCTCTGTAGATTTAGCAGGTAATTTTTTAAAATGATGCATTTACCTCAAGTTACTCCAGTTCAGTTCTTTGAATAATTAAGACTGAACTAGGGAGACCTAAAATCTGTACGTTAAAATGTCTTCATTTAACATTCTCACCAAAATTTGACATTCTCATATCCCTTTCCCCCACTCTTTCCATTAAAGGAAAGTCATCTTCTTGGGAGAAGGAAGGAACTAACATTTATACCATCTCTACTATATGTCAGATATGATTGCCTGTGTTGTATTGCAGTTCTAGTTCTTTGAATGTTCACAGAACTCTATGAGGGCTGAAATAAATATAGTCATTCCTGTTGTAAGGTCCAATATTGTGAAGCAAGCTTCCCAAAGTCACACATTCCAACCAGGACAAGGGAGGAGCTGATTCAATTTGATCAAAGTTAGGAGTATGTGCATTGCTACAGCCCAAGATGAAAACTTGAGGGGAGAGTGGCTACTTGAACATATTCAATAAAAATGTCAACATGAAATTCATTTACTTCTTTGAGTTACTTTTAAAATTTACTAAAATTATGCACTGCACAGTAGTTTGTTAATAAAGCTAACAGAAAAGCTGCAACTTCCTTACTCCCAACTCTAGGAAGTATTTGCATGAGGGAATGATGGGTTTTACTGCCAGAGAACAGTCGTTTGGCCTAGGGGAAGGTGGCAAATCCCCGGGAGGTATTCTCCTTTATTGCTGAAACCCAACAAAAATATTCACACTAGAAATTATTTTGCCTGTTGGAAGTAGCTTCCTAGATAGATGCTTAATATATATGAAATTATAACAAACAAAAGCAAAAATGAATAAGAAATTATGTGATTATCTTTAATATCAATGGACAAGCATTTATTGAATGACAACAGTGTGCCAAAAAAAAAAAAAACATGCTAGGTTTGGGGTACAAAACTTTGAAAAAGTTTGGGAGGTTCTGTTTTTAAGGAGTTCAAGTGCACATAAAAGATAGACAAGGCAGTTGAGACTTCACGATCTAAGGTGTGTATAGCACTGGTCAACAAAATTTTACAAAAGTCATGTTACTGAAATAAAATTAGTCATTTCCTATCAATTTGTATGTGCTCAACTTGAATATGACAGTCAGATTCTAATTTTGGCTCTAGTTTTTTTTTTTTGTAATCTGCAATAAATGGATGTTTACATCACGAAATGCATGCCAATAGTAATAGGCTTATTAACTATAGGCCTGTAAAAAATCAAGTCATGGACTACTTCTTAGATTTCTTCACTTGTCTCTTGTTCAGCTGTTCAGGAGCATCTCT
Organism: Scalopus aquaticus; assembly: GCA_004024925.1. Taxonomy (NCBI): domain Eukaryota; kingdom Metazoa; phylum Chordata; class Mammalia; order Eulipotyphla; family Talpidae; genus Scalopus; species Scalopus aquaticus. Next base: position 91,804 of record PVIJ01006020.1, read on the forward strand.
GGGGCGCATCCAGCAGTAGACAGCCAGCATTGTAGTAGACAGTTTTCCCTCGTATCTTTGCTCCATTGATGCGATAACTTGATGAAAATGTTCGCCATGTTCCTCACTAATCATACCACAGTTTTCAGGGAAGAAATCTAGATAGGAATGAAGGAAGTGGATATTTAGAAAAACATATTGCAGCCAAGTTTCTGATACTGCATCAGCATGTCTTCTACTATTTTCTTGTAGTTTTCTACCCTAACATTCCCAAGAAAGTTCGTAGACATTAGGCAAAATCACCCTGCAGCAAGTTGTTGAACTGGTCATCTCAATGCAGACGGAATGTTTGGGTAGACTATTCTTGACTTCTTTTGTTGCGTTATTCCACCAGAAAGAGGAGGAACCAAGTAGAACTAACAGTCTTTCATGTGGTTGTTTGGCTCACTCCACACCATAGGGACTGCAAATAGCATTGATGGTCTTTTGCCATTTAACCACTGTGAAAGCTGTGTTGTCCATGTAGCACAGCATATATGCTAGGCCCAAGGCTTTTCTTGGTCACCAACCTTGCATCCAAAGCAAAGATAATAAGCTTTCTTCACTTGAGAAGTGATAGTTTTCTTCTGGTTGGCAAATGTTACTTCCCCACAAATATAGCAGAAATTGTCCATGCTATTAATGCACTTTTGAGGCATTACTGTCCTGTATTGTGCCTAAACGGATAAAAATAATAACAGTTCTATGGAACAGTAGCTTCAACTGTCTCGCACAAAGTCTGAAATATTTTCACTGCTCAACCTTTCCGACAGGGCTTTATATAGTGCACTGCTGATGTCAGCTTACTTCACCAGCTGCCTGGCAGTAGTGTTGCATTGCATCAGAAAATGATGCAATCAACTCTGGATGATGCGTGCATGATGGTATTATGCAATGCAATGCAATATTACATCCTTCTATGCTGATTTAGGATGTTGTTGCAGTCCTACTGGACAAATTTACACGGTAAAGGATATAAAATGAATTCTATGAAACATCTTCAAAATGAGAGCTAATAAAAAATGTTCAGGTTATATTCATGTTCAGCACACCAAGATACTACAGATTAGGGCCTTTTTAAGTCAGTAATGATCTCACTGTTGACCAGTGTAAGCAGTCGACTAGTGACACTGATACCAAGGTCGTAAGTGTTATGTTCACTGATTAACCCAAGCATTTTGTACCTTGCACAAAATAGCTGCTTTATAAATACTTATGAGAAAACAAAAAGAGGGAGAGACTTAGGTTGCATATAGAAGCAACATCCTGTGCACATCGGTGGTGGGTGAGTGGGTAAGAAGGATGAAGATTTCAGAGAGGAAGGAATATCTAAGGAAAAACTAGAAAGAAAAGGAGTCAGTCCAGAGTTAAGGCATGTGCAAAGGTCAGCTAGAGATAAGTGAGTCTGGACATCTATTTCGGGGAAAGAAGTATTTCTGTCATTTTGGGGCATTGACTTTACTGCCAAGTACAGAGACTAAGCAGGAAGACAAAGAGCACAGTGAAGATTTGAATAAGGAGAGTGAGGGTTAGATTGCTGAATCTCTGATGCTCAACAAGTGTGGTAGATAAAAGCAAGATTTTTCAATCTGAAAGAGTACTTTAAGTAGGTTTTGAAAATGCTGGGATAAGCAAAGATTTTTTTTAATTTACTGTAGGATATTATGTTTTATAAGTCATCAAATGGAAATATTGCATTTTAAGCTTATTTGACCACAGAAAGTAACTCAAGAAATCAGTTTCAGAAGCACTGAACTAAAGGCCATTGCATAAGATTTGCTACAAAGCTCCAATTTTGCCCTACTCATAGGTCAGCTCTGGAATTCACTGGGTGGTCATTGAGCCGACTGAATAGGAATTGTGGTTTGGGTCAGCCCTGGGCACACATATGCCCATAAATCATAGCATCTTTGGTTACACTTGCCATGTGACCAGATCTCTACCCCTTAGTTTTGAGCTTCAGATTTCTACCTATTTGTTGCTACTGGTTTCAGATTTGTAGTGAATAAGTATTTAACAATCCCACTCCACTCCACATTGCTGAAATCCCATCTAGCAGTTTCCTTTCAGATGACTGGGACATGCTTCTGAATGTTCTTGGAATGTCCTTATCACTAGGGATTCCCACTCCTGACTCATATGGGTCATTTTTCCATAGTGAAAACCTTTTCAGTGCTGAGTGTCTCGTAGAACTGAGCCACTTTAGATATCAAATGGTTGGAAATCACAACCAAACATACCAGTCACTCGAATAATACTACTTACAAAACTCTGCCTTAGGAGTCTGGACCTTCAATGAAGTCAGAAACCTCAGCTTTGGTCTTCCTGCTCTGGAAATACTCTCATCTCCAACCACCACCCTGTTGTCAAAAACTGTCATACTTTGAAGCTCAAACATCTGTAGGGCAGAAGAGAGAAAACCAACACAAGTAGTTACTCCTATAAAATATATGGCTTTATATATAAATACACATGCTATCATAAATGGAATGATCGTAATTGCTTTTTGAATTTTTCTATTATATTATATAAACATTCATTTTTTGAGTGTTGACTTTACAACTTGCAACTTTCCTGAATTTATGTATTACTACTAATATTTTTGAGAAATTTTTAGGGTTTTCTACATAAATTTATGTGATCTGCAAATAGAATTGTTTTTCTTCCTTTTATTTATTTATTTTTTTCAAAGATTTATTTATTTATTTATTTATGCATACAAGCTGGGGTGCAGGCCAGAGGTGTGGGGCGGTGAGAGGGTTCACCAGAGACAGAGTGGGGAGCAGAACAGGCAGATTGACTAAGTACACTGCTGAGAGGAGAAGCTGGCAAGGCAGGAGAGGTCTGCTGCATCATTTGGGAATCTCCTTGGCCGGGTATCGAACTCGCATCACTGCTGCTGACAGCTCCACAGCACAGCGCTTAACCACTGTGCCACCAGGGAGGACCTGTTTTTCTTCCTTTGAAATGTGGGTGCTTTTTATTTTTTTTCCTTCTCCTTCACCTTCTTCTTTTCTTCCCCTTCCCTTTATTCTCTTCCTTCCCTTCCTCTCCTCTTCCTCCTTTTTCTTTTTCCTCTTTCTCTTCTAGTTCCTCTTTCTCCTCAACCCCTCTCTCCTTCTACTTCTTTCTCCTCTTCCCCTCTTCCTCTTCCTCCTCCTTCTCCTCCATATCTCCATTCCTTTCCTTCTCCTATCCCTATTCCTTTTCTTTTTTCTTTTTATTTATTTTTTTATTGTTATTTATGTCTTTTACATTTTGTATTCCCCTTGGGCAGCCCACCACCAATTCACCCGTGATCCAATTCCTTTTCTTATTCTTATTCCCAATTGCCTTCTCCTTCCCCCATCCTCCTCCTCCTCCCTCAAGTTACTCCTTTTCTTCTCTTATTCTTTCCCTTTTCTGTCCTTCTCCCTCTTTTGTCAAAATGTTCTCCTTAGAATTCTCAGTACAATGTTGAATATCATGTCAAAGTAGGCATTATTTTCTTGTTCTTAATCTTAGGGAGAAAGTTTTCAGTTTTCCATCATTGAGTATGCGATTAACTCTGAGTTTTTATTATAAATACCCCTCATAATGTTGAAGAAGTTAACTTCTATTCTGGTTTCTGAGTGATTTTATTTTTAATCATGAGAAGATTATGAGTTTGTCAAATGTATTTCATGTGTCAATTAAGATGATCTTTTTTTCTCCTTCATTAATTTTGTATGTATTGTTGCTTCATTTTCATATATTGAACTACCTTTAAAGAACTACCATTCTTTTAACATGCTGCTAGAAAGTTTGCTAGCATTTTGCATTTTCTTGCACAAAGGACTTTGGACTATAATTTTTTTCTTGTAATTTTTTATATGGTTTTGGTATCAGGATTATGTTGATCCCAAAGAATGAGTTAAGAAGTAGTTGTTCCTATTCTATTTAGGAAAAACTATTAGAGGATCAGTCTTAATTCTTTAAGTATTTTATAAAATGGCACTAGACATTTATTTTATTGAAGATTTTAGATTACTGATTCATTCACTTTGTTTTGAATTGATTTTTGCATATAGTATGAGGCAGGGACTGATTTTCACTCTTTTCCCACTGAGTTTTCCTGAATAGTCTTCCTGAAAAACTATTGACCATGCATGTAAGGATTTATTTCTGGACTCTGAATTTCATAACATTTATCTATATGTCCTTTCTTATACTACATTCTTTTTGAGTTATTTTCTCAGTAGTTTCTCTGGGAATTACAATTAACATTTTAATTTCTAACCATCTAGTTCAGATTAATATTAACTTAATTTCAATGTTATATAAAAAGTTTGTTCTTCTATAATTCCACTCTTTCCTTTCTTTATTCCGTTATTTTCATACAAGTTATATTTTTGTCTATCAACACAAATTTATAACTATTGTTTACACAATTATTTTTTAAAAATTTATTTATTTATTTATTTTTTATTCATTCATTCATTCATTCATAGAACTGCGCTGGGGCCCAGAAATGTGGTGAGGGTGGGGGATGGGGTCTGCGGGGGGTGGGTGGTGGTGAGAGGACTCACCAGCGACAGAGTTGGGAGCAGAATAGGCAGATCTACTGAAATACACTGCTAAGGGGAGCAGCAGGAAAGACAGAAGAGAGGTCTGCTGTGCCATATGTGGGTTAGCTCCTTGGCTGGGGATCAAATTCAGGCCATAGAGGTGATAGCACTGAGACTTAACCCCTTATGCCACCAGAAGACACAATTATTTTTTAAATCTTAAGGCATGAAGAAAAAGATCTACAAACATAGAAATGTGGTTATATTTCTTTTTCATTTATCCATTTACTTCTACAAAATGAATTCAAATTACTCTTTAGCGTTCTTTCATTTCAACCTGAAGGACACCTTGTAACGTTTCTTTTAGAATGCATTTTTTAAAATGTGTATTTTTATTGTTATTTATGTCTTTTACATTTTGTATTCCTCTTGGGTAGCCCACCACCAATTCACCCGTGATCCATCTCCATGGTCCCTTGTGTTCTTTTCGATTCCATTTTGTGCAATTTTCCTTCCTCCCTCTTCCTTCGCCC
>PVIJ01006021.1:0-19977 GCA_004024925.1 Scalopus aquaticus
GTCTGGAGACCACAGCTTTAGTCAGACACTAGCATTTTATAGACGAAAGATGATCCCTAAGAGAGCAAGTGACTTATCCAGGCACGTATGCAAGTCTCCTGACCCTAAAGATGGCTTCTGAGTTTTGCCCCTTCCTAGGAAAGAAAGGAGCATAAAATGACCCGGCTGGCAGACGTGGCTCCCACGATGGGGTGAGGCAGTGTGCAACCTCGCACTCAGAGATGAGCACTCCATTCCAGAGGGAGACAGCTCTCCACGGACCTCCTCCCCTTCTAGTCTAGACCGAAGGTTTTCATGTCCAGAGGAAAGGGCCTCTGTGCATTCAAGAGAACTAAGAGAACTCAGTGTGGAAACTTGACAACTCTTGTGCAGTTGCAGAGTGTCTCAGTTGCTGAGCTCGAGTCTGGGAGGCTGATGTGCCTGAATCTAGGGGTCCTTAATCTAGAGTCCCCAGGCCTCCAAGGGAACAATTTAGAAAACCTATGACTGTAGAGGGAAAAAATGATTTGTTTACTAATTTCTAACTGAAAGTCGGCATTTTCTGCTATTGTGATTGTAAACAGCAGAGCACAGCTATTTTAGAAGCACACGTGAGTTTTTCCAACATAGAATCACAGGTATTTCCTATCACATTACGAGGCTGTAGTAGCTATCTCAAAATATTGTATATGTTAGTCATGATATTGAAATTATGACATCATTAGCCCCAAAGCTAATAATGCAATCATTTAAATTACCTCATGTGTTATTAAACATTTAAAGTGTTTTTCTCAGTGTACTGCAATATAGTAGGACTCCTTTAAGAAAGTATGCATTTTACTTTGTGCATTTTAGAACATCATTTTTAGGAGAGGAGCATGAGTTCCTCTGGGTCCATGACTACAAATGTGGGGAACCCCTTCATGCCTCCCTCTGGGATTTGGTAAGCAGGATTCTTCATCAGAAATTCTCTCCTTGAGCATTTTCCGGCCAACAGAGCCAACTTCCATCACGAAGTCCTTGATGGTAACAGAAAGTATTTCTCATATATCTAGTGAAGATGCTTTCTTCCTGCTAGCCTTCCTGGGCTGATTAGAGAAAGTGGACAAGTGTCCCATTAGTTTGATCAAGGGGTCCCTTGGCTATTCCCTCTTGTTTCACTAGTTGAATAGTTAGCTCCAGTCCTCCTCCAATCTCCCTTATTTTAATCATTAGAACACAAAGATAATTAAAGAGTATTATTTTCTGTAACTTCATGCAGGCATACAAGAGCATGCAGGCAGAATCTAGCTTCCTGGTGTTTAAAAGGAAAGATAAAGATACAGGGAAGTAAACATTCATTTCCAACATGTACACTTTCAAGTAGCAGTAAAAGTAAGCATCTGTGTTAAACATTACCACAGAATTTCCTTATCCCAAATTTTAACCATCATATGTTTTAACCAATACTGTTGCCAGTTCTATTGCTACCAGAGTTGATCTTTGAGCAAATAGAGCAGTTGTTATTATGACTAAAACAATGATCCAAGTATACATTTTTGCAAATCTAAATCTTTAGAAAAACCCACATCCGAGGTATAAGGCAAAGGGTGGATAATCCTGAGGATGGTCAAACATCAGTGGAACAGACTGCCCGGAATCTGGTGCCAAGGAGAGCAAGAACAACTTAGAAAGGTTTGCTGAGCAAGAACTCGTCTTGATCCCGAAGTGAAATACCAGGGTCAAAATGTCACACAGTTCAGTCTCATGAATTTGCTTGTTTTATTTTTCTCTGGCATATAAATCATTGGGTGAACCGTGGTTATAGACATTAGGCACAGAGTTTGAAAAATAAATTTTACACATTCCGAAGCACACCTCAGCAAAAATAAGTTACTTTCAACTTTCTAACTCCATCCTTCAGTTTTGCCTGCTGAAATCTCATCCTCATCCCTATTTCTCCTGGCAAAAGCCTCCCCTGAGACTCTTTTTGCTCTCAGACTCTTCTCTCTCCACGAGGCTGGTCTTCCTGATATTTTTACATTCCCTCCTTAGCTGTTTGCATCTTCTGTTTCTTCTCCTCTTTCTTGCTTTCTTATCCTTCCCCTCAAATCATGATCTCAGCTTACTCTCCCCCTCTCTCTATAGTCAACTTGCAAAGTTCTTTCTGGATACTTTCTTGAGGTGTAACTCAAAGGCCTGGGGCTGTCCTGGGCAGCTTTTTCTTGAGCATTTAGACAGTGGGTCCAGTTCAGTCCCTGACTGCACCCACACTTCAGCTTCCGTGCCCCCACAGTAACTGCTGACAGCTGACCCATCAGTGCCATGTTGGTGACTTAGAAATATTAAGGTCACCCACAGGTTTCCCACACATCCCAACCACCGAACTTACAGGGCTAAAACACAGACAGGGAAACAACTAATACAATGATTAAGATACAGGGCAAGAATCAATTAAAATACAATAATTTTATAAGCATAGAATACAAGTGGTTTCGAAGCCATGAGTCATCAGGATCTGGTTGTAAAAGTTCACGAAGTGCTCCACGTCAAGGAAATGAAATTATGCAGGATGACACTTTCTTCCATCACGTTAACGCTTAACACCTGTTGAGAACCAAAGTCACAGCACTGAGCGTGTGTGTGCTCCCGGAGCCCTCAGCTACAGCAGCGGGCAAAGTCCAGGATGAGCTCTTGGTAAAGTTGGGGGAGTCGGCTGACGAGAAAACCACAAATATGAGGAAAGAAATGGAAAATGCAAAGCCGAAGGAAAACTTGTTTCAGATGTAATCAGGAGAGCTGATGAAAGAAAAACAGCTGAGGGGAAGCCGACAGCGAGCGCACCAGATAGATGCTGGAGCGTAGCTTTCAGAGCCACCACCCTGCGTTAATCCCAAGGCGCAGATTAAACGCTCTGAAGTCAGAAGGGGCGCTGCAATCAACAGCCCGGGGCGCACCCTGGACAACAGGCTCCGGCTGTGCGGGGGAGAACTTCGGCCGCCATTGCTGGGGGGGTGGGGAGGCGGAGAAGATGGATGGATGGCAAACCACTCAATGATTATTTCAGAGAGGAGTATGAATCCTGGTGGAGAGTAAGATTGAGAGCAAGCTAGGAGGAAAACCTGCAGCAGAAAGCAGCTCAGTGTTTGGGAGAAGATTCCATAGCAGTGGAAGAATTTTTATGAAATGAGACAACACCTCAGAGTACAGAGGTGACTCCTTAACCAATTCATGCCATGCATTTTTCTTTTAAATAACAGATGAAATAATTTCAAATACTTATATAATTTAAAAATTAAAATAATTTGACATAATTTGAAAACGAAAATGTTCAAGACATAATAATTAAAAAAATAAAATTAAAATAAGTTAAAAATTGAAAGAACTATAAACAACAAGAAGTCATACAAAATAGTTAAAATGCCTCTGCTCTTTCTTCATATTTAGCGTTTACCCCTTCTAAGCAACTTTGATGTCAATTATCAATGTCCATGTCTCTCTACCCAAACTTTTCTTCAGTATTATCACTAACCTATTCAAGTGATAAAAATTTATGTCTAAAGAGTTTTTGCAAAGCTTTCTGTATGTTTACTATCGATGTTTCAAGTGATAGGAAAGCATCGTGGCCTATTTTAGTAATCCTTTTTTCTTTGTGGACAGCTTTGCTGTGCATGGAAATAATGAAACAAATTTTAACTCCGGGTGTCTTATATTGATGAAATGTGGTAGTTTCAGCTGTTCGGAAAGGAGCACGCCAAAGCAGAGGCGAGGGAGCAAGGCAAAGTCTTAGGCAGGTGAGCAGACAAGAAGACATGCATGGAAAGGAAGGATTCAGACGCTCTGTTCCAAAGGCTGATAAACCATGAACTTTCCCTTCATTTCCACGCTGCCCTCGGTGACACACCCAAGAAAGAGGGGGATCCTGGAGGGCATAGGAGAGGGCGTCGCTTGGGAAGGGTGTGAGCAGGAACCGCACAGGCGTCTCGGGGTTGAGAAATACCATTCGCATTTTCCGCTGATCACTAACCTGTGCTGTAGAGTTGTAGGTGACTCTGGGTGTTATGGCACCGCTGCTCAAGGTCATGCTGACGCTGGGGGTGGAGGCACTGACCACCCCCCAGATGTCAATGTACCCCAGTCTCAAGGGCTGTGAGTCGGAGATGTAGTTGTTGAGGATTACATGACTCTTCATTGTGTTCTGTCAATTGGCGATTAAAAAAAAAAAACACAGGAGGGAAAACAGCAAAATTCAGTCCAATTTTTCCAACCTCTCTTTGAGCAGAAATGCAGATCATAGTACCACAGCCTCTGTTACCATCCGGTGTCACTGGACAGCGGAGACAGGGGTTTTAGCACTCTCCTGTTGCCAACTGTCCTCCCACAAAGGATTCTACAATGGCCCTGAACTCTGATAAGACAAAACATCTCAGAGACCAGGGCCCCTGTAATCTACACATGGAGAAGCATGAAAGGTGCAGGAGAAAGGGAGAACTGCATAGACAAGGAGTGAGGGGATTGTAGGTGGTGTTTTATATGCTTCTGGTATCCAGCACCCCACTGAGCCAGTAGGACCCCATTCTCCCTTCAGAGGATCAGTCTCACTCACCTGACTGACAGTAAAATTGGCCAGGTAATAGAGCTGTTTTTCATAGGTATCTGTAAACAAACAATAAGGGAAGTGTGACCAGGAGGAAGGCCCTAGAATTCTAATTGCTCCCTTGTCTTGGTTGAAAAAGTAGAGATGCTTTCTGTTTATTTTATTTGTATTCTTTATAGAGTTCCATTTGGTGAGATTAGCCAGACTCTGGCCTCAGTCTCAGTTTGCATAAAATGTTTGAAGTGAGTGTGTATAGTTGCATCCGTCTGGCAGAGTCACCTGATACAATGCGGTTTCCTAACACCACTTAATGTGATTCCTTCTTGTCTCTACCATGCCCAACATCGCGTCACCTCGGAATTCCCAGATTCCTTCTGCAAGAGGCAGACCCGTATTTGCGCATACCTAGATGCATGTCCATCTCGCAAACACCAAGGCTGGTGTCTTAGTTGGTTTTTCTCGATGGATATTAAGTAGTGTTTTTAAAAGCCATCTCCAAAGAACAAAGAAAAGTCATCTTTGTCCTTTATCCTTAATTTATGTCACAGGTTCAGGGGTAGCATGAAGATAGCATATCCAGCCACAATCCTGTCACAGGTATCCCCACCACATCCTGTGGGTGTCTCACTCTTCCCCATGTGCTGGATTCTTCCTATTTGCTTACCACTCAGAGACTATCCTAGAGCTGTGCTGTCCAAGATAACAGCCACTCACAAAATATAACTATTTAAACTCAATAAAACTCAATAAAATTAAAAATTCAGTTCCTCAGATGCATGCGTTACATTTCACGTGCTCAATAGCCACCTGTGCCCAGTGGCTTCCCCAGGGGATGGCAGAGGTGTAGATGCAGAAAGTTGTACTGGACAGCGCTTGTTCAGAAACAGCTAATGATACTGGAGCCTTCCTCCTGCGAGTTGACCCTGTAAACGCCTAACAGAACATCCCCTCAAATAGAGGACACAAGTGGCGGCGGCACTCTCTCTCTCTCTCACTGGGACAGTAAACTGCGTGCCCACAAACATAAAGGGCTTGGAGCACATCTTGGCTATCTGCGAAGAGACGTCCCCTCCCACTCCCAAACTGCAGCCTTCCATAGTGAGTTAGGACAGTAACATAAAGGTGAGAGATTCCGAGTTTTCATTTTCATGTAAAAGTCTGTACAGCATACATTAAACACTTAAAAGTAAAAAAGAGGGCCTCCCTGGTGGCACAGCAGTTATGTGCTGCACTGTGGAGCTGTCGGCAGCAGCGACGTGAGTTTGATGCCTGGCCAGGGAGATTCCCACATGGTACAGCAGACCTCTTCTGCCTCGCCCGCTGCTCCCCTCAGCAGTGTATTTCTGTTGGTCTGCCTGTTCTGCGCCCCACTCTGTCTCTGGTGAACCCTCTCGCCGCCCCATGCCTCTGGCCTGTACCCCAGCCACCAGCATAAATAAATAAATCTTTAAAAAAAAGAATTCTAAAAATTAAAAAAAAAAAGTAAAAAAGAACGGCCTCCCTGGTGGTGCAATGGGTTGGTCTCAGCCTACGAAGCTATCTGCAGCCACTGCAGCACGAGTTCGATCCCCGGTCAGGGAGAATCCCACATGGAGCAGCAGACCTCTCCTTCCTCTCCTGCTGCTCCCCTCAGCAGTGTACTTCAGCTGATCCAACTATTCTGCTTCCCACTCTGTCTCTGGTGAATCCTCTCACCACCCCACACCTCTGGCCTACACCCCAGTTCTTGTATGCATAAATAAATAAATCTTTAAAAAAAGTAAAAAAGAAAAAGTAACATGCTATCTTTTTAAATGCAGAATAGTTTTAACACAGAAAGGAAGAAACAGACCTATGAGACATGTGACATGACAAATATCCCGGGCCCTCTGCACTCACCGATGCTTTGCCCATCGTCCCAGAAGAGCCAACCTTCAGCGCTCCCCTGGTCATCCAAGGCGACCTTGAAGGTTAGGGAATTATTACGGCTGCAGGGAGGCAGGAGAGAGGCATTAGCTAAGAACAAAGCCATGGCCACAAACCAGGGGTTCATAAAAATATAAACGAAAATGCTTCACGGTGTGGAGACTGGTACTAGGATTCAGGAGACGTGGGGGCCAGTTCTAGTTCTGTCTCCATCAGCTCTGTCACTTCTGTCAGGAATGAGTGAGGGAATCCAGGGGAATTTTCCTCAAAAGTCTGACAAGCCTACCTCTATGTGCACCAACTTATCGGACTCCTTCTCTCCCACTGTGAGGAGAATGTGATGCTGAGACCTTCCTTCTTCATGCCCTAATCTCTGAAACACAGTTCAGTGAGCTCCTTAACTGAATGTTTGGAATCAAAAAAATAGGGGGCCCTAAGAATTTTAGTTTGCCATCACACAGACATGGATTTTAGTCCCTGCTCAACTACTTACTAATGATCTGACTGAGTTAGTCACTTTGCCTCTTGAAGCCTCTCTTTGCTCATCTGAAAAATGGGGTTAATTCCAGTCTGTACAAGATAGGGTTTATTTCTTTCTTTTTCCTTTTGTTAAGAAAAATGATCTCCAAATAGAAATCTCCATTTTAGCATAGTTCTAGGCTCAGAGAAAACATTTGTTATCATATAGACACATCTAGTATTTTAAAATCTTGCAAGGGAGGACTCTCAGCCTGAGGTATTATGGCGATAAGTTTACACAACTGTCCTGTAATAGTTTTCTTAGTCAAGCCAACTAAGACCCAGGTAGTCTTCTAAAACTAGCATCAATCACGGTTGCCCCGTCTCACTTCTGTTTCAAATGTCACTAATTGTACCTAACATTTCATCCACGTAGAGCTAAAGTAGGTATTAGAATTGTATAAAGAGCACAGAGACTGAAAAAAATTTAAATGCACGCAAACAAACCAATAGGCAAAATGTTTGGTAAATTTTCTTTTAGGCTTGAGGCTGCCACCTACAAGCTGTTGGGTTTTACCAAGACCTCAGCTAACAGGTACTCGAAGGAGAAACCTGGACCCGTCACTCACCTAATGAAGGTGTTCTGCCCCGGTCCTTGGCAGGGCAGGATGTAGCCCCCGCGGACGTGAAGATTAATGTGATCGAGAGGGGCTTGCAAGGTCTCCCACTTTCCCGATGCGTTGATCTGCATACCCTACGGGCCAGAAGAAGACAGGAGATGGTGAGGGAGAGAACACGCTGTCTGCCCGCCATTCAGCAGACCTCTCTCCTGCAGGCGCACCTGCTCGTGACCCTCAGCACACACTGTGATTGCACCTTCACGATCACCTGGCTGCCTTGAGGAACCCTGCATGGCTCTAGAACTCCAAGCTAGCACCCCTTGTTTTAGGGGTCTCGGCAGAATGGACCACACATGATGACAAGTGATCTCACCTTGCCACCCTTCCACACCCGGCTTCTTCATCAGAGAGCACCACTGGAAGGGGGTCAGGCTGAGCCTCTCATGCATTACAGGCCGGCTTCCATACGTCACCCACAAAGACACTTCCAGACCTTCTCACTTCTCCTCACACTCCCCACTAGCACCAACTTAACGCCATTTACTCCTACTTGTCTGAAAAGATTAAAGTGAGCCAACTTACGTTACAAATCATTACCTTTAACACACTCTATCTTGCTTTGGGTTTGGCAACTTTCTCTTGCCTCCTGTGTGACAGGAGAAGTGTCGCCCAAGTCATAGACCCACACTTCCAAGAAACCAACCATCCACATTTTCTCAATGAGCGCCGGATTTCTCAGTTCATCACTAGGGACATTGGGGCCAGGTGAGTCTTTGTTGTGGGGCTGTCTTGTGTTTTCAAGATGTTTCCAGCATCTGCCCGTTAGATATCAGGAGCATCTGTCCCTTACCACCACACTGTGACAACCAAAAATGTCTCTGACCTTGCCCAGTGTCCCTGGTAAACAAAATCCTCCATCTAAAAGATGACCGGCAGTGAGGAGCAAAGCTACCACCACACACCTCCCCTCTTGGTCCCTGCTGCTCAATTTATACAGATTTAATCCTAGGAAAACCATAGGGGGAGGGGGTAGAAGGAAGCACAGTAACCGGTACTGCTCCACAGTAACAGTAACTGCTCCATGCTCTGGAGCAGACTTAGGTTCATGGCCCAACCTCAGGACTCCAAATTCTACAGGACTCAATACAAAGTCCAGCCCTATATCTTTGGGCAATTTCAATTTTGTCACTGATAACCTGAGAAACGTGGGTTACATGATCTCTAATAACATTTCCCTCTAATAGCTTATGAATAGTGGACATTTTTCCCATTGTTGTCCTACCTTCAAGAGAAACTTGATACATATCAAGCTGTCAACGTTATCTTCCTACCGAATGTTTAATTACTCCCAGTAGGATTTTCCTTCTACAACACATTATAGCTAAGCAGGACATGATTTTAATCTTTACAAGATTTCATTTCTAGTACCTAATGAGTCACAAGTTTGTTTACTTCCCTTTAAATGGTTTCTCATCAGGCTAGCCTGACAAATTCCTGCTAAAATCTCCATGAAGATCTGATGATAAGATAAGATCTAACAGCAGTACCATTAAAATAAGACAGCCTTGTACCAGGGATTCACACCAAGTAGAGGTCCCTCATGAGGACTGAGAAGACTGTTTCAAAATCTCAATGTGGGTTCAACACAGGAAACAAGCAAAAAGGGCCACCAGTTGGTGAAAACTTTGATTCATAAATAAAATCTATTCTTTGTCTTCCTAAAAATAGGTAATCAATAAGACAAGTCAGAATAGGTCCATGCCTCCCCTTTTAAATATATTATTCCAGGAATTTCACTAATCAAACCTTATGCCAAAATATATATACAATGAAGTTCCCTGCAGCACTTCACCACTGCTTCTGAAAAGAAAACAGAATAACTGAGATCCCAAATGTCCGTCCAGTTTACTAAATGACTCCATATGATGGAATATAATACAGTAGCTAAAAAGAATGGAGAAGAACTTCAAGGTGCTGACATACAAGATATCCATAACATATTAGAAGCTGACTTCAAGTGGTCTAATAGTATTTGTATAAAGAAAACAGAATACCCAGATGCTTCTCTCTGCACTCATTTTTATCAGAAAAACGATGAAATAGATTATTAACTGGTCAGCTTTAGAAGTGGGACAAGGAGTTGGGGAAAGGGAGGATGCTGATTTGACGACTTTCCATCTTCCAGTGTTTGCCTCGATTTTGGCTTTTTCCCAGTGGAGCTATCTTTACTTTCCGAATTAATCTTTGGTGCCCTGCTTATCTTTCAGATCTTTTCAGTTTCACATTCCACAGGATGTCTTCCATCCTTTAGTATACTCTTTAGATATATAAAGTATATCCTTAGTATAGTATAGGACAAAAGACTATACTCTCTGTCCTCTAAATTTCTAAATTAAATCATATTTTAATTTTCCAGTGTTTGGCTTTTTCCATGTGATCAGATGGTGGAATGGGCCTTGTCCTGCTTGTATCTCCTCTAGAGCAAGGACCGGCAAACTTGGTCTGTGGCGGCCTATTCTAGCCACTGGAGCAAGCACTCAGCTCTGCTGTTGTATTGTGAGCGCAGTTACCGCTGCCCATGAGTAAACCAACATGCATGACTGTGCCCCAATAAAACCTGATTCCCCAAAGAGGTGCCGTTAGGTTTTGCTGCAGGATGTAGCTTACCAAGCTTTGCTCTGGAACAGAGAGTAGGAACCCAAAATGTGTGAAGATCAGTGAAAGGTATACTTCTCCATGAATTCAAATCATCCTAATTAAACATCGAGATTTTATTTTTTTCTAGATGGCTTGCTCTGTCAATGTTTGGCTTCCTACAAGGTTTCTTTTATCTCTTCTTCCTCAACCAAAACACTCTTCTATTTAAAAGTTATATATAAACTCAGCAATTCCGGGAAAAATTCCTTATCAGCCCTCACGCTTCAACCTTTATGTGGCATGTATGATTGTGCACATTTGTATTTGGCTTTACGACACGCAGTATTAGCTTCATGGGGAAACTTGTCCAGTATCCCGACATCCACTGCTCAGCAAAGTGGTTCGTACCTGGGCAGGGCTGGGGCCAGATGAGAAATGTGAGGCCTGCAGAGTGCAGCTTAAGGAGGCGCGCACTGTCGGGGCCAGGCAAATGCAGGGTGCCTCCTTCAACTGTGTGCCCCTTGCTGACCTCGCCCTAGTCCTGGCCCCGGCCCAGCAAGCCCCATGCACTGTGGTGATGGCATGGTCAGCATGCAAATGGCCAAGCTCAGCTTAAAGAAAATTGGCTGCCCCCTGCAGGAAGTTTGGGAAGCACAGCAGTGTGAACGTAGCGCCACCCACGCAGACCCAGGCCAGCCAAAAAGGGGGTGCCTGGAGGAGGCGTCAGGGCCCCAAGAGAAACATAAGCAGTTCTGAGGAAAGAACTCCCATTACCACTGCATCGATTTTCATCTAATCCCACTGCAAACCCCTCGGCTGGCAGGGCCCGGGGCAGGCCCTGCCTCCTGTCTGCTTGCTGCCACCCCGTGAGCGCTTCCGGGCTCCGCTTCACTCTCTCAGTAAGGTCAGGAGAGGGCAGGGAAACACCTCCTTTGATTCGTCCTCAAGAATCAAACAGTTCCCTGTGTCACTCCACCTCGAAGCTTCTTTAGATGACCTTGTTTTCCCCACTGAGTTTTGGGGGCTCATCTTAGCCCAAAAAGTGATACAACCGAGAATGATGTGTTCACGCCACATTTCTAGACATACTGTCTTTACTCCAGCTCACGAGAGGTGGGTGCCTTTTACCCCTTGCTTCCCTTGGGAAATTAACTTCAACACCCTAATATCTAACTAGAGAGTAAAAGGCCCCTAACACAGATGAACTTACCGTCTTTCAAGGAGGATGTGAACAAAAACTACAGTTCACAACATGAGTGTGAGAGTTCACTGGTATCTCTATCATACACCATTGCACAAAGAGGTGCTATAAGGAAAGATGAAAACCAAGATGTGGAACCCCCAAGACTGCCCGGAGGGAGGACAGCCCTGTGAGGGAAGTGCTACTCCCCCATTTGGAGGTGAGAAAACTGACGCTACAAGATTCAATGTGATTCATCTGATATCACAACCTCATGGGCTACAGAGCCAGGATGTGACCTGGAGTCTGTCAGATCCCAGAGCCTGTATCTGCTCCTGTCTTCCAGGCCATATAGACCATCTGAAATACTCACCGTATAGTAGTCATACCAGCGGGCATTAGGGAAATACGCCTTGACATCTCTGCTATCCTGAAATTAAACACAAACAAGGCATGGACAGTTTTGTTCTGTTATTCAGGGCAGAGTAGCCAACTTGTACAGTAAAGGGGTCAAAACAATAAGGGATGACCTTGGACACGTATGTCTCATCTCTCTAAAGGTCAGCAATGTTGGGGAAGCCTTCTTTCCCTTCCCCCTTCTCAAATGGGAGAATTGCTGACACAAAAACAATGGGTCTCACAAAATATTTTGGGATCCAGGACACTGGGGACAAAAATCATTTCCTTCTGGAATTCCCCCACATCCTCTCAAAGAGACAAAGGTTGAGTCTGGGGCAGAGAAAACTTTGTAAATTTGATGGTGCCGATATTTTGAAATCATGATTAAGGCAGTAAGTTTGGGAGGGGAAGGATGCAGTTAACTGGTATTTTAATGAAAAGTCTAATCATCAGCAGAAGAAGTAAAGAAATGGTTAGCTAAGGACTTCTTATAGAAGATGGGAAGGACCAGCCCACACCTACTGCAAACAATATTTCTTCACAGTGCTGCCAAACATGACTTATATTCGTTATTCAGTTAATGAAGAAATCATGATATTCTAAAATAGATCATAAAGTTTATTTTCCTTTTTGATTGTCCAATGAATGAGAATTTATGATGTTGATTTTAAATATGAGCTAAGGCCCAGAATACCTCAGAGATAGATTTCAGTGCACAGGGAGAAGATGGGACAGAGGAGAATTAGACGCCACATCTCAGAATTCCCTACAGACCCCATCTCTGTTCCCTGTTCTTGTCCCTAGTCTCATAAGTGGGGTCCTCCACTCCTCAGAGGCCTCCATACTCACAGGACCCAGGACAGGGCTGACCAGAAAGGCTGGGCCCAGCAGGAACTGGCTGTCTATGTCCCAGGTGTTCCGGTCAGACACAAACCTGGAAGGGGAAACCAAAGCACTACGATCAGGATCCCAGCAGAGACCCATGAAGAAACTCGTGTTCAGATCCAAATCAGATTGCGGCTGCAATCTATGCCATCCTTTACTCCTCCCCTGGATATGTCAGCTTAAGACACATGCATTATTTCTACATGTCGTGGATTCCTTCCAACTCCCCAAATGGCTGGATTTAGACATGTGCTCACTTATCATTATCTCCATGTTTCTTAATCATGGCACATTTTTAATGCAAGAATGATCTCATCCCTCAATCTCCCCTCTGGAATGCCTTATTTTGTGACTTGAGATGCCACCAAAGGTTGGTAAGACTTCACACGGCTAAATTAGAAAGAAATTATTCTGTGCTGTATCATTTTGAAAAAAAAAATTTAAAAGAATTTTATCAATGCTGAATGACTTAAACATGACTGAAACTTAAGAAAAGGAGTAATAAAGTATGATCTGAGCCTAAAGAGCTTCTGGCAAAGGCAATCATGCATTGAAATGAACTTGCAAGAACTGTTTTCTTCAGCTGCCACCACATAAAATGGAATCATCCCTTAGTGATTGGGATCCTGGACTCACTCATGAAGAAGAGGTCGCACGACGGTGCTGCCATCTGTGTGGGCCAGGTGCATCAGGGTGTAGAAATATGGCAGGATGGTGTATCTGGTTTCCAAGACTTTTCTGGAGAGCTCCTCAAAGGTAGCATTCCAGGACACAGGGTCTTGCCTCTGAAGGAAAAAGAAGTGTGTTCACCGTAGGGGGCGTGGGGGGGATTCAGGAGATCACTAAATATTTATTCAAATGAAGATCTTCATAGCTAAACCAAAGATGATTATAGATGAGACTCAGAAAATGGTGTGACTCGACTGAAAGAGGCCAGTGACACTCACCCAGGACAACTGATAGTTTCCCTATATGACTTTATCTGGGGAATAGACTTGGTACCATAAACAACACTGAGGGATATATTCACTCAAGTATGAGAGTCTTCCCTTGTACCAGTTAATTACTTGTATGTCTTCTATCTCTTTTTCTTGCCCTATTGCTCTGACTAGAACTTACAGTACTGCGTTGAGTAGGAGTGGTAAGTGTAGGCATCCTTGTCTTACTCCTGATACTAGAGAAAAGCTTCCAACCTTTTACCAGTGAATAATAGCTGTGGGCTTGTTATATATGATCTTTATTATGCAGAGGTAAATTCCTTCAATACCAAATTTTCTGAGAGCTTTTATTATGAAAGGGTGCTGGCAAATGATTTTTCTACACCTATTGAAATGATCATATGGGTTTTACTTTTATTGTCTTCATGTTGTATGGTACATTTATCAACTTGCATGGTGAGTACAGTTAACATTACTGTACTATATTCTCGAAAGATACTAAGAGTGCATGCTCTCTTCCTAGTAACACAAAGCTTTTAAGCTAGAAGCTAAAGTCTTACCCTGGTCCCAATGGTGTTGTGGTTTCTCGAGAACGGGTAAAAGGACCCCAGTTGCATCCAGCGAGCACACATCTCATATTCAGCATCGTTAAAGAAACCACAAATATCTGCTCCTGTCTGAAATAACATGAAACAAAAGAAGTCTATGACTTTCTGAAAGATGTCACCATCTGTTTGGTTGTGAGTACTGATCCAAAGGACACTTACATAGGATATGCCAAAGAGGCTAAACTCCATCATGCCTGCAATTAGAACATAGCTGTGTCAAATGAGGGATGCATGATCTGCTCCTCCCCACCCCTCTTCAGAGACTCCTTTACTGAAATTCCTTCCTCCCCTCCTGAGCAGCAGGAGCCCCTGGACACAAGCACACATACCAATGATAGATTTTCTGAGCTGGTCCCACCCAGAGGTGTTGTCTCCCAGCCAGTGTCCTCCCCAACGGCCAGAAGAAGGGAATGTGGAACGGGTGACGACAATCCCACGCTCTCCCGTTGCCTCCTGCATAGCTCTGGTTGGAGGAGAAAACAAGGAGGTGATTGAGAGCAAAACGGGAAGAAAAGCAACAAAACCCCCAGGGTTCCTGTGCCGACAGTATGGTGACAGAATGTGTCCTGCATTGTTTGGCTAGAATATGGAAATCTGAGCCATACTGAAATCTCCACTGACAGATCCAGATGATAAAGACAGCAGGGACAATTATGCCTTTATATGATGCTTTCCAATATTTTACCAAAACGTCACTGTGCACTAAACTCATCAGACCACCTAAAAATACTAAGTAATCACCAAGTCTTACTATTTATTTACTCATTTCTTAGCTTTGTATCTTTGGGGAGGAAAGGTGAATTTCTTTATAAGGCTTTTCTTAGGATAATTCTTATTTTTCATTGACTGAGCACACAATATGGTACAACAATAATTCAGTAAAGTACTAGTTGGCTATTCAACAAGAATAAGCAAAAAACAAAAAATTCCAATGGCTGTGAGTCACTTTTGAAAGAGAGAGATTTCCAGTTCTCCATATCCCCTTTCCCTTTTATGATTACAGCATCAGTCGCACTGTGTAATAATCGCTGGCGTCTCCATATGCGCCTCCTCTGGGATCCCGCAGGTGCCAGAGCAGGGAGACTCATCAATTTCAGCTGAAAATTGATTGGAATGAGCAGTTTAGCCCTACAGAATGCCTGGCTACAGGACTGGTAGTTTCCCACTTAGCAGGTCCATGCTTGATCTAAATTTGCCTCCTACATATGACGACAGGGCCTGAGCCCATGTCCATGAGTGTCCACTTAATAATTAAGAATTGTCACAGAGCTGTAATGAAAATCTTGTCCATCCTTGGAAGGTGCATTGAAAGGAAAAGGAGTTAGCTTCACCAGTCTCTGTCTGTGCCTGCAGAAGGGCAATGAGGACTCACTCGTAGGTGGGTCTGGTCTGGGACCACCCGTACAGGCTGTGTACGTCGTAGTGTCGCACCAGGGTGCCGTCTGGAAGGATCTGCTGACTCCCCATACACAGGGTCTTGCTGCTCAAACCCCTGTCCCTGGAGTCCAAGTCTGAGGAGAAAGATCTAGTAATGTAATCACCGCCCATCCTGGCCATCCCTGCTCTCTCTTCAAGGTATGAGACTGGAACTTAAGATTATTCTGACCCCTACAGGGGTCCCTCTCCTTCCCAGGGGGATGGGGATATGCTCAGCTCTGAGCTACCATGGTACCTGCAGGTGGTTTCAACATCAAGTCCCCTCAAGGGTTCTCCAAGAGAAAGTTGGGGTGTGGGGAAAACATTTACTACAGCGCAGGCTCCAATCTACGCTTTTAATGTGAATCTTAGCATAATCAATGAAGATATCATTCTCCTCCCTTTCCAATAAAAACCAAAGGCACTGAGATTTTGGAAACATGCATTGGTAATCTCTTAAGGCCATACAACTGACAGAGAGAATAATTTCTGGAGCCAAAGTTCATAGATTCCATGATGAGGTGAAGATGATACTTTTTACCCACTGTGGGAGCCACAGGTTCCTGTGAGTAACTCCTATAAGCTTGTAGAAGTAAGACACCTAGTATCCTTTGGTGACATTACCACTGTCAAGCATTTTCTCAACAAATTGGAGAAATTCAACCAGCGGGCCCAGTAATTTTCATGGACCTAACTGAGCGAAATGCTTTGTTTTTTCTGTCTTTGGGCTCCCGAAGCCAAAGCACCACTGAGGATGTGGCCTGAGCAGTGAGGATAAACCCCTGGCTACCGGGCCCTTGTGAGGGTCGCATCTTCTAGCCAGGCCTGGCAGGAGATAAGGCCAATGTCCTTACGTGGCATATAGGGAGGGCGGTTCAGAGGGTCATCTCTGCAGCCATTGACGGCCCCATTCACAAAGCTCGATGGTTCATTCATATCCTAAAAGGCCAAACACACATCCAGCTTAGATTCTAAAATGATGGCATCCTGTCAATGCAGACACAAGGAAGCAGTGAATAAACTTCACCATCCAGTGATTCCACAGCTGCCCGGCCAATATCTACAGGTTGAATGATCAATGACGCCTACGGAATGACTGACCAGAGGACTTTTAAAAATTCTCTTTCAGGGTGCGAGGCGAGGCTCGGTTCCAAGGAATTCCTCGTAACCACATTAGAGTTTTATAACAGGGACTTCAGGCATGAGGAGTACTGGGGCTCTAACTCCACCAGCTGGATCAGCTGCAGTTTGATATGTCCAGAGTCTTTTTGGATGGCTGCTTTCTTGACTAAAGATCACCAGCACACATATTTATGCTCACAAAGATAGACACACACGTATCTACCTGGACAAAGACACAAGTACACACTTACAATCCACAAACCATCAAACTTCAAGCTCTTCCCTGGTTCCCGTGGATTGTCATACAATTCTTTCACTTCCCTCTTCCACCACGTGACAGTTGAATTACGGAAAAAGTCTGGGAAGGCTGCATGTGCTCGATAGAGCTGTAAAAATGAAATATAACGTATTTGTTCCAAGCTAATATATTAGACAGCAAATGGGCACTTAGTGAAAATTTCATGCATGCACAATCTCATAACTCAGTAAAATACCAGTTGGATATTCAATAAGAAATTTGATCGAAATGACCAGTTTAGCCCTCCATAATGACTGGCTACAGGAAAACAGAAATGGATCAGAAAACAGAAATGGATCAGAACACAGAAATGGATCAGAACATAGGGGTTCAGTCCATAGAGAAATGGGAGCGCAATGAGCCCAACTGCTGAGAACTCATAAATGGAAACATGGATAAAGAAGATGTGATACAAACACAGAGAGACACGCATGCACACCCTGGAATATTACTCAGTCATGAGAAAGAAGGCAATCCTGCCATTTGGGGATAACATGGATGAACCTAAAGAATATTATGCTAAGGGAGATAAACTAGACAGATAAAGACAAAAACTGTATGATCTCACTATATGTGGGATCTAAAAACAAAAACTGAACTCACAGAAACAGTAAAATGGTGATTACCGGGGCGGGGGGAAATTGGGGGCGCTGGGACGTGTTAATCAATGGGTCCAAGTATTCCCTTCTAAAATGAGTAAGTCCTGGGGAAACAGTGTACAGCATGGTGACTGTAGTTAATATTGTACTGTATTCTTAAAACTTGCTGTGAGAGTAGATCTTAAGCATTCTCAACACACACATACACACATGCGGTAATTATGTGAGAGGAAGGTTGTGTTAATTTACCTGATGTAAGGATTTCTTATCTATGGATATCAAATTATCATATTGTTACACTTTAAATGCATACTATGTTGTTAATTATACTTCGGTTAAACTGGCAGGGGGTGGGGGGGGAAATACTAAAACAGAAAATAAGTGAACAAAGGCCAAGAAGCCCAGGACCCTGAACTTGTCTGGCCTGGTAGTTTCCTGTGTGTCCGTGAGCTGCCTGGATCACTAAACTTCAACTGTGAGGAGCAAGAGAGAGAACAGGAAGGGGGGTCCCACCCTTGAACCCTTACCGTGATCCTTTACAAGTAAACACCTGCTCCCAGGAGCCAGTAAGTTTCAACAAAGGCTTGAAACTGGGAAACAGGAGCAAAGATGAGAAGCCCAAAGAAGGATGGAGGCAACTGTCCATGACAAAAAGAAGCACGGAGAAAAGGACCCCATCACGCAAGACTGGGGCGAGAGTCTAATTTAAAGGGCTCCTGAAGGCAAAGGTGACAACAAGAAAACACACTAATTCAGGGAAAAGAGGATTTCTGGAGGTGTCACCCTGTGGAGATGCCCTGGGTCTTTGGAATCTACAGCTTCAGATCTGAAATCGCCACTGTCACCTAAAGCCACACACAAGCAATTTCAGTTCTCCGGGTCATCATTATGCAGAGAAATAACTGGCACACGGACGACGCCCGACGTGTTCCCGAGTGCGTCTCCTTCCCACACCTGCGCCCACGGGAGCAGATGCCCTGTCCCAGGTGTGGCTGTACCTGTCCCACAACCCTCCCTGCACGCAGCACCCGCGGGGCCCTTTACCTCCACTTGAGTGTCCCAGTCCAGAGAACTGTTTATAACAACACCGGGCAAATCAGGCCAGACCTGTAGAGAGGAAAATATTCAGAAGCAATGCACTACATAACTTTTATTTCCTAGGAAATTATCCCATGGTACTAGGGGGAATAATATTTAGATTTTTTAGGTAGGATTGATCTAGAGAAGATTGGGTCTCACCATGTACATTTATTCCTAAAAATTCCTTCCCAATGTTCACAAATATTGACTACGAAGGTAAGAACTTCAGACCCCAAAGCCCAGAAGGGAGAGTCTAAGGAACAGCACGCACGCACAGAGGCCCGTCCCCTGACGAGGGATAGGGGATCAGAGAGCAGACCTTTCCCCACACGATGCTTCCGTCCCTTGGGTCTTTGATGAAGACGTCATCCTCCTGGCCCCGACGGAATGCAGGGTAGTCCTGTGTCTCGTTGCCAGAAATGGCTGGGTCCTGAAAACCAAAGCCAGAGGGTGACTCAGACAGGAAAAGGGAGGCACTAACTTTCACCAGAACTGCAGCTGCTGGGAATCCTGGGAAATGGCTTTCCTTATTGAACGTCAACTTCTCTACTTGGGGGCCTCCCTGGTGGTGCAGCAGTTGAGCTCTGCACTGTGGGGCTGTCGGCAGAGGTGATGTGAGTTCAACGTCCGGCTGGGAGATTCCCACATGGTGCGGCAGACCTCTCCTGCCTCGCCCGCAGCTCCCATCAGGAGTGCGTTTCGGTGATCTGCCTGTTCTGCTCCCCACTGTCTCTGGTGAGCCCTCTCGCCGCCCTATGCCTCTGGCCTGTACCCCAACTTGTATGCATAAATAAATAAATCTTTCCAAAAAAACAAAAACAAAAACCTCTCTACTGGGGACATGGGCGGAGCCCACGCTGCAGCTTCTCCACCAAAGCCCGTCCACCCTTCCAGCCAGACGCCGCCATTCACGCAGGACTGACCAGAATGAGGATGACCCGCATCCCTTCTGTCTTCATGCGATTGATCAGATTGGGGAAGCCCGTGAACTTGGGGCTGAGGGTAAAGTCCAGCTGCCGCTCCATGTAGTCGATGTCCGAGTACTGCACGTCCTGGGGTGGGGGAGAAGGGGCCACACAAGGCCTCTGAGTACCGCTGGTGGCAGGCTCCAGATGAGACCTTCCGGGCACTCATGGATGGGGAATTTCAGAGGGCTTCTTTCTGAGTCTATCAAACGCCTGCTATATTGTTTGCTATGAAGTAGCTTTGTTGGGGGCCTGAGGCTAGGCCGGAATACTCCTGGAGATCAAAGGCTGAGCTGATACTTCCAGTCTCC
>PVIJ01006021.1:20077-88802 GCA_004024925.1 Scalopus aquaticus
CATTTCCTTGGAGTGTTGACACGCCTACTACCTGACCAGCCCTGAATTTTAGCTACTTTGTTCTAAAAACTTCCCTCTACCTTCCCCCTCCCCAAAAACCCTATAAAAGCTTGAGCCCCTTTGTTAATAAACGAGGCCTTGACGCATCTCAGACTGACTCTGTCTTTCTTTACTACGCGCTTGGCCTCCTGCCCCTTTCACCCCCTTGGTTCTTTCAGGAGGTGCCTCCTCGAGACTCCACTAAATAACCTGACCTGCTGGACGGGTCATAGCTTCTAGGAAATTCACCTAATTTTCAAAGTTGTAGTGGTATGTAGAAAAACCTAAATTGGCAAAATATAGGATGCTAATGCCTCTCCAGGGGCTGTGTGAGGATAAGTGAGGACAGTGGCTGAGCAAGCGCCTTGCAAGTGGCCGCTGCACAGAGGGACTATGCAGCCCTCCCAGCAGAGGTCGCCCTCGAGTCGGTGAGTCACGGTCAGAAAAATAACATCCTGTAAATGACCCAGGAATGACAAGACGTGGATGGTCAATCTACCCCCAAAAGCACAAAGCCTGTCATTGCCTTGGAATAGCCAATCCCAGGGGCTCTAAAACACAGATTTCCTATGAAGAATGAACCATTGCGAGCTATGCTTTCCACTAGTAAGGATAATGGCAAAAATAGAAAAATAAATTGAATAAAATTAAATGGGCAAGTGGTTCAAGAGCTCAGTTACCTGGTGACGAAGCCCCTCAAGTCCTCAAGTGTGGGACAGAGCATGGCCCCACATGCATTTCCCCTGCTCCCACGCTCACTGAGTTTAGCACAAAGTGGAGGTGGCACCGTGCTGCAGCGCTGGCAAAGGGGCAAGGTGCTGGAGCTGAGGTATCACCCACACACACAATGGTCTGACCCAATTTGAGGTATGTTTTTAGTCAAACAATATTACCCTTTGGGGAACCTTCTATCACTGTGACATCAAGGATGTTTTTGACTGGATGTTTCGAAGTCAGTAAAAGAAAGGCAAGCAACGCAGAGCCCGAGGCAGGCCCATGGCCTCCTTCCTTGGCCAATCACTGTGAATCTTTAACATGGCGACAACCATCCCACCTGATCCACTGGGTTGGGTGAGGCTCAGCGCGATGCTGTAGGAGAAAGCATCTTGTGCTTTGAAGAACCCCTCAGAAATCAAACAGACAGAGAGAGAACTGGGGTCGGCTCAGCCAGGACGCCACAGACTGTGAACCTACATAGGGGATTCCGGCAGCCACCATGGCGTCATATAGGTCGGAGATCTCAGTGTCATTCTGGTAGCCGTAGCGACAGAGCTGGAAGCCCAAGGACCAGTAAGGGACCATCACCGGGCGTCCGACCAACTGGAAAATAGACAGAAAACGTTAGTCCCTAAAAAGAAAAATCTGGCCTGAGGCTCACAAAGTAGTAAGATGCTTTTCTAGTGCCCCGGGTCGCATCATCAACAAACACAAATCCAGACACTGAGGGATCACGAGGTAGCTAGGAGAGAGCTTCCACTGGACTTGAGCTTCTTCTCCAGGAATTTTGAAAAATCTGATTTTATTCTGATTCCTAGAGGCATTGTAGCTCACTGGTAAAGAACACGGCATCCGAGAGAAAATTCCTGATTTTTGAAGAGGCTCCTGAAAATCAGAGAAGCTCCAGTCCTGCTGGTCATGTGACCCTGGGCACACATTAACACTTTGTGTGCCGGTGCCCTTTAAATTCACCAGCCCTTGGGGCCGGCCATTTTCTGTGCCACCGCATGATTGGTAGAAGCATTCAATAAAACACACAACTCCTGAACTACTGGATATTAAAAAAAACTGTAATATCTCTCATAAAACACCTTACACTTTCACCAAAACAATGTGTAAAGCTTCTAGACTGAGTGCGATCAAAGAAATAGCTCCTAATAGTTCCAAATAAATCCACCGTGGCGTGAAAAACTGGAGACTAGATGAACACGTATTAATACGTGAGCGGCCACCTGATACTGGTGACAAAAAACACGTACTAATACGTGAGCGGACCACAAAGTGTTAAAGCGTTCAGAGACAGGCAGTGAGTGACACTGTCCGTGACGGACAGTGGGTTTTATGTATGTGCTTGCTGTGTTGCCGGAACTGTCATCACCACCATCACCACCACCCCAACACCACCACCATCACATCCCCACTGCCCCTCCATCGTCACCACCCGGCACACCCATCACCACCACCTCTGGTACCACCGCTACTGTGCTAAGCTGCAATGCTTGGAGAGGTTCCCAGTTTAAAGGGCACTGAGCTGTATTTATGACTCCTTACTCTATAAACCTGTCTTCCGAGAAGCTCCACAATTCCACTTACCATCTGAGACTACACTAGTGGGCATGGGTGTCAGCAGTCAGAATTAATCGCCACCCCATTGAACTTGCTCCTACCTCGGTGTACTGCTGAGTGACAAGCTCTGGAGTTGGCCCCAAGAACACATAAAAGTCCAGAATCCCTCCCGTGGTGCGGTACGTCAGCGCAGGGAGCGGCTGGAATGTCACATCTGAAAATCAAGAAAATGATCCATCAAGCTAGAAAGCTTGAAGGTGAGGAATTGTCCCTGCATTTCAGACCTTGTCCCTCTTCTCTGCCTCTCTATGAGAGAAAGTATTTCTACTACACCGACAACGAACTGCAGAAGTTACATGAGAGTCTACAGAGCCCCATTCTGGACTTTTGCCTTTGATGTGCTTAATTATCTAACATGTTT
This sequence comes from Scalopus aquaticus, assembly GCA_004024925.1. Lineage (NCBI taxonomy): Eukaryota > Metazoa > Chordata > Mammalia > Eulipotyphla > Talpidae > Scalopus > Scalopus aquaticus. The sequence goes on from PVIJ01006021.1 coordinate 22,821, forward strand.
TGTTAGTCTGTCCTTTTTAAAATAGTATTAAGGTTTTTACTTTAGAATAACTTAAGCCTGGCAAGAAGTTAGGCGCATAGTGCTGAGAGGTCCCACGTACACTTCACCAGCTCCCCCCAATAATAACATCCTACGTAACCAGCACACGTGGTCAAAGCCAGGACCGATGTGACACAATTGAGACGCTGATGTGAGGCCACCTACTCAGGTACAGGATATATTCAGATGTCACACGTGCTTCTTTCCCCCAAGTCCTGATTTTGGGGGGAATGTCACTGCCCATTTCCATACCTATTTCTTCATTTCTCATACCCCAAGAGCGAGTGCGCCGACCCAGGGCTCCACCGCTAGCTCACTTCATGCGGCCAGACCCACCGGCTGCCCGCCTAGGTGTTTAGGGACTGCTTGGTTTGGGAGCCCTTCTTCTGTGAGCTTTGCCAAGTGAGAACAAATTCTTGTTACCACATGCTAATGAACTGGAATAAATAGAAAGGTTGTGCAGGAAGGAAAATAAGACAAAAGGAAGCTGCCCACAGATAATTTTGACACCGGGGCGGCTGGGTGAAACACCCTGAAGTTCCTCAAGAACGACCCGTTCACAAGACAAGGGGTGAAGCTGGCGCCGCCTTACCCATGGCATTGCTGTTGAGCAGGAGCACTCCATGGGCGCTGGCATCCTCCTCCAGGACCATGTAGTAGGGCTGGACGCCGTAGGAGTTCAGCTTTTCCTGGGAGAGTCATGAGGGCAAAGGGGCAGGAGGTTAAGATGTAGCAGCTGAGAGAGAAACACCATCACTGACGGCCAAGCCGTGTCTCGTCTTCTCCGTGAAACAGACCAAACGCCTGGGAAACAAGGAGGCCGCGACTGGCCCGCTCGTCCGAGAGCAGAAAGTGAGTGTCCAAGCTGAGGCTGGGGGATAGAGCATGGGGGGCACCCTTACCCCTGGGGGCTGGTCTCGGGAAAACATGCCCCACGTGTGCCAGTCCAGTTTTCTGCGATAAGCTGTGTGCTCGGTCTCCCCGAAGCCATAGAGGTACTGCGAGGGGAGGCGCGTGGAGATGCGGATGAACAAGTCATTGAAGGTGAAGCCAAGGAGCTGAGAGTCCCAACTGCAACACAACAAGGCGTATTTGGAGAAAAAATGCGTAGAGACTGGCCTCAAGCAGCTGACCCGCCAAGGACAGCGAAACTCTCGGCCCCTCCCCGTCCCAGAACCCGGTCAATCTTCCAAACAAAACACAAAGTCATTTGCTTAACATGGCCAGCGATGCTTTGCTAAAAGCCGGGGGCCTTTGCTTGCCGCGTCGCTCGGTCACACCCTCCTTTCCTTTCTCCCGCAACACAGCAGATCTCAGCACTTCTCCACGGCTCCCAGGCCATCCCAGCCTTGCCTTCCGCTCCTGCTCCCCTGCAGTTCCTTTTGCACATAGCACCCAGAGGGATAGTTTTTAAAAGCATCTCATCTTTTCCTGAGTTACAACCAGGGGAATTCTGACTCCCCTGGTTACAATTCTTCAGTGATTTTGCATCAAAACATCTTAAGGCGTCCTTAAGGTCACACCTGACACCCACCAATCCTGAGCTTCATCTCCCTCCACTCACACCCTTACTACATTGCTCCCACCACACTGGACATTCTTTCCCTCTTAATAGGCCAAGTCTGCTCTTGCTTCCTGACCTGTGCACTCAATGAAATGCTGGTCCCTTCTCCCAGATCTCCACAGGGGTGGCTCCTTCTTCTCTTCCAGGCTCTAGTCTAAATAGCACCTCCTTAGAGAGACCCACTACGACCACAATATCAAAAGCAGAAACCTCTCATACTCTCCATTGCCCTATACAGCGGCTGCCATAATCTATACCTACTAGTTCATATTTTAACTTACATTAGCCTTGCCATTTGCTTATTATTTTTTTGTCAAGTGGAGAGAGACTTCACCTTCTACAACCACCCAATATAGAGTAGGCACTCGATAAATATTTGTTGAATGAATCTCTAGGGACCTGAGACTGCCTTGGGAATTAGCCGCAGGAGACTACAGATTTATCGTAAGAACAGACCCAAAGGTTATAACTTATTAATCTGGGAACGGATACTGTGATGCTTTGAGTCAGGATATGTCCAAGGGCAATGACCTGGCATTGAGTGGGCAAGGTAGCAGACATGGAGATACTCACACGACAGTGCCGGTGCTCTTCCGCCTGATTTTAATGCCAAATGGATTCTCTGTAATGGTGACATCATAGAGTCTACTCCCAGGGGTGCTGGATGGAACGGGGGGTACGTTGAGAGGGACTGGGACTTCATACCGTTTGTTGCTGGGATCATAAATCTAAGGCCAGAGGAATATGTTTCAGGTAAGTAGAGTACTCTTGAAATCTATGCCTTTAATGTCTTCGACAGAGTCTAAATGCTATATTCCTTTGAATTCTTTAAGTTCATGATACCAACCCTGGATTTAATTAACATACCAATGAACAATGGCAGATTGAACATTTGATCTGAGTCTGTCACATCTAACTTTTAAGGCCTCCATTACACTGACACATCTGCTCTGACCTTGGGCTATCTGGGAAAGTCAGTCTAGTATTTATGAATATATTATTTATTACTTCATGTGTAGATGTATGAATGTATGTGATGACCTGAAAATGTTTCTGAATTGAGAAACACTCACCCCAAAGACATGAACTCCAGTAGACTACAATAATAACCCAAGTCCTTGCTAAACTCATTGAGCACCTATTATATTCGTCCCTGATATGCAACTGGGCATTAAGGACAACCAAACTGAGTAAGACGTGGTTAACAGTTTTTAAGAAACCCACATGCTAGTAGGACGATAAAGGGAGGTACCCACAAGACCTGGGTGAGGGCATGAAGGTAGATCTGTATGGAAGTGCCATGAGGGTACAGGGAAGGAGATGCCTAAGACTTTTCTGAAAGTCTGGGATGTTTCATGGGAAAAGCACAGCTTGGGTTTTGAAAGCTTTGCATTCACTAATAAAACAGAGAAAGAAGATCAAGTCACCCCTGGTAGAGAAATAAATACTAAGACACAGAGTAATAAGGGGGCTGTAAAGAGGTAAATACTATGGAAAGAGCTACTGCATGGTCAGGAGGTAGAGCAATAAGGAGTTCCAGCTGGAAACCCAAGCAAGCCCACGTATGTCAAACGCGGCACGTGGGCCTCCACAGGCAGAGCTACGGTGGGGATAGGAGTAGAGAAGAGCATCATGCCTGCATTAGGAGAGCAAAGGAACTCGGTGCAGACCGGCGTCAAGACGTGAAGAACAGGAGGCAATGCCGCCCTGGCCTGATGTTTTTCCTTCACTCTCGATGGACATTTGCGAGTCAGCTGCCAGGCTCTGTGGCAGTGCCCAGGCACACAAAGACCAAAGGGTGGATTCCTGGCTTTGAGAGACTTACCATTTAGTAGAGAAACAGAAGCCGACATAAAAATAGCCTGTCACAGGTCCTGAGAGGTGATTGAATTAGAGGAAAAGAATGCCTCGACCTTCATGGGTATTTCACAGATAGCCCCAATTCTGGATCCAAAACTGAGCTCATCATCTTATTTTGCCTAAGTCCAAATCTTCTCAATGACACTTTTCCAATTAATGCCATCACTACTATTATAGAGACACAAGACAGAAACTTGGGGAACATTCTTGATGCTTCCCTTTCCCTCAGCACCTGCCTGCAATCTCTCACCAGATTCCTCTTGAGCTCTCACAGATGCCATGGTTTCCGTCTCCTTTCCTGTACATGGTCTCAGCTGGGTCCCTCACAGGACGACCTAATGCGTAGCTTCCTAAGTTGTCCCTCCTTTTCACTTTCATCCTCTCAAGCATTTCCTTTACTCAGTCACCTTCTTGAGTTGCAAATTAGAACACGTCTCACTGTCTCATCAACGGTTTCTCATTGCTCTTAGGATAATGACCCGGGCATGGTGGCACAGTGCGTGTAAAAGAGCAAGCTTAGTTGAGGGTTCTGGAACCTAGACTAGCCAAAGGTAATGGAGCCGAGAAGTGCCTGGCCATCCCTTGCCATGGAAACACCAACCTTGAACTGCAGCATATGGTCCTTGTGGTAGGTGACCTCCAGGCGGAGGAGGGAAACAGGTGTTGAAGGCAAAGCAGCAGCTTGAGACCAAGACTTCACGAAGATGACAGCTGAGGCCCCGTGGGAGTCATATTGAATATCACTGACGGAATACAGCTCATCAACAAAATAACAGAAAGGCACTCTGGCAGCAGAGGTTTCCTGAAAAGTGAAGCCGAAGTCAGCTCAGACACAGGATTATCACAGAGAGGGGCTGGACAAGGCAACTTGCAGGGAGGTAAAATCCAACCACCACTCATTTCCACACATGTTCTCAGATAGTGATGTCCTTTCAATTCCTGGTCTCCATGGTGAGGATTTGTATGCGTGTGTGTGCACGCACACGCGCACGCGCGCACACACACACACACACACACACTCTCCCACTCCTGTCGCTACCTATCTTTCACATCCAGATAACTACTCAAGTTTCTTTGAAAGTCCTTTCTTTCTATAGATGTTAGGGAGTGACATAAGCCTGGTGCTATGCTCAGGAAGCATTAATTCTAGATTAATAATAATAATTCAGGAAGATTAATTCTAGATTAATCCTAAAGGGATTTAATGGACATTCATTCACACCATTGGTTACCTCCCAGACACAGCCGCGGGCGACACAGCTGCTTTGACTGGCACCATGTTCATCCGGATAACAGTCTATCTTTTCTTCATCCCTTATTTTATGGGTCATTTCCACCGTGTACGCTTTTCCAAGCTCAAGTTTAAGGCCTGTGATATGGGCAACCTGTTGGAATGAGGAAATGGCAAGGAGATTTAGCCTCAAGACAAAGGCCTTGCAAGATGGGAAACTTCTTTTACGAAAGAAAATAGAAATCAGACCAGGAAATCTGGACAACCCAGGGAACACACCACCAGAGTGTCTATAGAGAGAGTGACACGGGGAGGAGATATCAGTTGCAACAGGACGAATGTCACAACTGTATCAGTGACACAGTGGAAAAATTACATCAAATAAAACCTTTGGTCACCTCTTTTCTGGCTCCCCCTGTGCCTTCTGTGGCAAGAAGGCGCTCTCTGCACTTCCCCTTGTAGATGAGCACACACAAACACAGCCCAAGTGGAGCTGATCTTGCCCTCCATCCCCCCAACAGTGTCCCCCTGGAGTAGTGGCAAGGAAACGGGAATAAGAATCAGGAAGTCTGGATCCTCATAGACAGTCTGCTGTGCAATTCTTTGGATCTTCTGCACTGACAAGACCATTACATTTTTTTTCCATTTCTAACATCCATCCTCTTCATTTCTCCAAGTCCAAAGCTTCAAAACATGAAAGCATCTTTGAACCCTACTCACTGATTCAAATATCTAATATTTTCTATGTATTCTTCTTATCTTTGCCTCTTCTTTAATTAACAATTTCCACAGAGGAAGTTCTCATTTGTCTGGAATATAAAGTCATCTTCTAAGGGTTATCATGCTTATTCCAGGCTTGAATTCATCTTGCACTTCCCTGCGTCACAGGTCCCAGCCCAAACCGATGCTCCCACAGAGTCACAGCCTTCATTCAGGATCAGGACAGCACTCTGAGAATCAGATTAGATCCTCCTCATTTTGCTACCTAAGACCCTCCAAAATCTGACCCACAAGTACCTATCCAAACTGATCTCCTTCCAAAAATGAATCCCACCTACTCCAATTCTGCAATACTCACAGCTTCATGTAAAGCTCTTCTCCCTACTTACCGTGCCTTGCACTGATGTCTCAACCTGAGTGCTTTATCTAGGCAAATGTCCTTTCTAGAAAAATGGTGCCCAATTGTGGAATATGCAGCTAGTTTCTGGCCCTACTTAAAAGCTCCCCTCTTACTCATTATTTCCATTTAGAATATGAAAGTTCCCAATTGGGGACTTTTTAACCCATGTAAGCAGCTGTAGGCATGGACAGGTGAGCGCAGGCCTGCTGGGAGTAGTTGGGAAGTGCTCTTTCCCTGACTTAAGAATCTGCCCCTTCACCTTCACTTTTTCCTTTTGGCTTCCTCTTCTATCGCTACAGGGCTATAGCAGCTGGAATTGAGCCATAAAGACCTTAACTCTGACACCCTTGAGCCAGCAACTGAGCCCTTTTGAAACATACTGCCTGACAGGGGAAAAAAATCCCATTTTGTATAAACTAGCATTTTTCTGAGTTTCTTGTCACTCATAGCTGAAGGCACCGCTACCTGATGCACCATCTGTCCAAATTCAGCTCCACCCTGCCCTCTCCGGGCCTCTGCACCATTAAGCTAGGGACCGTAAATCAGACTATAAATCAGGTGACACTTCCTGCATGTCAGAATGGATGATCAGATATGGTCTAGCCAGCAGACACCATAAATTGTGTCTCCCCATTATGTAAGTTCGAGTAACAGCAGAGTTCCTTCACTTTTCTACTAACTCATTTCTTGAGGCGGTTGTTATATATGTACCCTTCAAGAGGCTTGCATTTGGCTACACTTAAGACCAGCCATATATTTTATTTCTAATTTTATAATGTATGCTTCCTCAACGTACGTGGTAAGGCAAAAAATTTGCCATTGGCAAATTGTCATAGAAGAACAAAGTTACTTATTTTCTCCAAATTTGGAAGGGAGAGAGGGTTCCATCTAACGCTAGAACAGCAGAACTGCTTACAACATGTTCAGGACTGCTGGTTCTCATGACAACTGAGGAAGGGTATGTTATTGCTGTTGTCTGACAGAAGAAGTAGCCATTAGCTAGGCTTCTCAAATTCTTTGATTGAAACTATTTCTTCAAAAGGTTTGTGTTGAAGGGAGAGTCGATGTATCTCAACACAGTAAAAAAAAAAAAATGCATTTCAAAATTTTAATGAATGGGATGTTTTTCCTTTCTAGCACCAGCCAGCAGCATTCAGGTCTACTGGTCTTTTAACCCTCTTTCCCACACTTCCTAACTCCGCTTTTTTTCTGTGCCAATCAGAGCAGACAGAAGACTGACGGCCGAATAAGGAAGAAGTATGAAAGGGGGCTTTGACCTTCTCCCAGTTTCTCAGCAGCTCCCTAGCCCATCGAACACTCACCCCTCCTCATTTTTCTCTCCCAACCCTCTGCCTTCCCCACCCAGGCCTCAGAATGTGCTTTGGTCCTTCAGGAATCCATGCAACCTTGGCAAGAGGGACCACCATAAGCTATGAGAAATACAGGTGAATTGGCTCTACCAGATGGTTTTTACCTTTGAGGCAGCATTATAGGTGACTTTAGGAGACATGGAAATCGGGAAGCCGTTTTGTTTTACTACAATGTTCTGAAGTTCCTGGGTCCCAAAGATTTTAATCTCTGTAAATGTTAAATTGTTAGGGTCTTCATAGGTTGATTGCAGAATCTTCACATCTAGGTGGTTCTACAAAAACAATGAAGAGCGAGGTCTGCCTAGAGCACCTGAATTCTCAGGCCACTTGGGGTGGTGCGTCCTAGACCGGCTGCCCAACACCCCAGATGCCTCTTAGCTGTGTTTATAACATGCACTCAGTGAGTACAGACTGATTTTAAATATTTTGCTTTTAATTATTTTAATTTCAAACTCCCCTGAGCAAGAGGGAGAGACAGAGACACAGAGGACAGAGACAGACACAAGAGAGAAAGAGAGAAACACACAGACACAGAGAAATTCTTTGAAATTGCATTTGAAAAGATGGCTTTACCCCCATGATGGCCTCCTTGTACTGACCTGAAGGATTCCATCCTTGGGACTCCGGTCATAAAGTGTGCTCGTTTATAATCATAAATGCCTACAAAGCTACAAATATAAACACACACACACACACACACACACACACACACACACACACACACACACTCACCAGAAAAGCCCACACCCGAGATTCATAAAAACATGCTACTCACTTGGGTGAAGGAAAACTCTTGCAGGATGTAAGTTTGATTGGCCACAGTATCTGAAAATGAGGAAGAAGACTCAGACTGGCCTGCCCAGCACGGAGCAGACCTCGGCCTGGCGCTCCCTGAAGCTCCGTCCTGAGAATGACAAGGTCACGGCCGGTGTCTCCAGCCCAGGCCACTGTTTGCCCGGCTCCTTCTCTCCTTCACCTTGAAGAGGCCAAGCGCGTCCAAGACGCGCCTGAGGAACCTGCCCCCTGCATCCGAGCCCAGAGATGTCCGGGTACTGGCGCCTGAAACATGCGCCAGGAAGCAATTCTAGAGCCAGGACCACCTGAGGGTGTCTGCTCTGGTCTTGCTGGCCCGGGTGTGTTTTTCACACCATCGTGTGTGTTTCTAAGCACTGATTGGGAGAAAGTGGCAGGAAGAGTCTTGAAAATGGCTTTCGGGTGCCACTGCCCACCAATCGAGAGCCTCTATATTGTGGCTGATGGGAGGGTTCTGAGAGGTAGAAATGTGCTTTCTTTTCAGCTGTGGTCCACCTCCCACCACCCCTCAAGCACGCAACTAAAGCCCATTTCCCTGGGGGTGAACACTGCGCGCCCGGTGAGACCCCTCCCGCAGCTGCACGGCCAGCAGGAGTAACTCAAAGATGCAGGTGCTGAAGCAGCAACGCTCTCATCACGGTGCTCACCTCTCGTTTCCCCATCATCCCAGAAAAGTTCGCCTTTTGCTTCTTGATTATCATCCAGGGCAATGATAAGAGCCATGGGGTTCTTCCGACTGTGGAAAGCAAGACAGATGTCAGAGACAAAGACTTGGGGCTCCTCTCCCAAAGGATCTAGGAATGTTTCCACCAGATTTCAAATGGCAAGGACCACCGGCTCTGCTCTTCTTTAGGCACAAAGGCAAATCAACAGGCACCTCTTCCTCGAGAATCAGTCATGTCATGGGGGACAGAAAGACCCAGAAGATTAGCCATAAACATCTATGTAGAAGGTAAGAATCTGAGCAACGAGTTATCACTGTAATTGCTACAGCGAAAGTAGCTGATGCCACTATTATTTAGTCTGGACTATCAGAAGAGGAAGAAATGCTAGTCCTTACGTGATTCAGCTGAAAAACTTAGAGGGTAAATGCGGAAGTGTTAGCTCTGGCCGGGGGATGGAGAATGGGTACACAAAAGCTGAAATACGCATAGGCTCCCAGAATGGCGCTGGACTCCTCCTAGCAGTCCCGCAGGCTAGACATCCTGGAGGACCCTCGGCATTCTGAAAGAGCCCCCCACTGAAGTGCTTCCTGGTCCTAGATGAAGCACAGCACGTGATCCCCGAAGGGAGTAAGTGTGATGCTGACACGACTGTGCCCTGGCTTCAGCTGAAGAGAAGTAGAATTGGGCCTCCCTGGTGGTGCAACGGGTTGAGTGCAGTACTATGAAGCTATCCAGAGCCACTGCAGCATGAGTTCGATACCCAGCCAGGGAGATTGCCACATGGCGCAACAGACCTCTCCTGCCTCACCCGCTGATCTACCTGTTGTGCTCCCTGCTCTGGCTCTGGTGAATCCTCTCACCACCCCACACCTCTGGCCTACACCCCAGCTTGTATGCATAAAATAAATCTTAAAAATAAAAAGAGAAGTCGAATTATCTCTGGAGGATGAGAATTTGGATCCTTCAGCTCTCTGCAGTGGAAACACAAAGATTACTATACATGCAAGGTAATAAGGCAGCTTAAAAGAAAAACTGACAGAAACAATGAACAATAGATTTAGATTCCCCCAAGGACATTCGGTACTAGTACTTTCAGGTTCAGAGTATTAAATACCTGTGACTGAAATACTTAACAATATTACAGAGGAAAGAAAGAATCAGCTAAGGGGCAAAGAGTATTTTTTTTAATGACCAGAAAGTTGTAAGAGGCAGCTCTCCTTCTGCTAACAGAGTTGGCAGGTGAAATCTGAGTTTAATTTGGAGGATCATGATGCTTCTAGAAGAAAAACTTATTATCTTGAGAGGTTCTTAGAGCACCAGAACATTACTCAGAAAACAGATGTAAGGAAAAAACATAATCCTTTCTTTGCCTTTCCTGCACAATCTGAATTTCAGGCAACCTAAGTAGTCTATGACTAAGTTCATTATAAACAGAATTTCAATTAATAAATGTAAGAGAAATGACAGATTTAGATCATTGCTACAATGGACCTAGGCTACAAGCATCCCTGACATACAAATTCATTAGGGAAAAGGCAGAAAGGTAAGGTGACTCTACCTGAACTCACAAACCAACCTTCACATCTCAAAAAGAGAGACATCCAGACATCAGGTGTCTTAGATGTGACGCAACAGTTTTACACACCATCACCTACAAAGGGTGCCTGCCTTTGAACCTGAGTCTAACCAAGTCTCTCCGAATAGCTACCAGACTAGAGAGACATGAAGAAGAGAGAGGAATAAACTAAACTGCATCACAAATAAGAAGCTGGTCCAGGAAGTGGGACACTCTACTGAAACAAATGACCTGCTCTCTCCATCAAAACAATGACATGAAAAAAGAAGGGAGGAGGTATGAACATAAAATAAAATAGATTTAAAATGGGAAAAAATAAGAATGGATACCTGGCAAAGCATCCTGGTAAGGGCAATAAACACAGAAGCCCGAGTGCAGTGAAGGAGATGGGTATGTCTGGGGAGAGCAAGACGTTCGCTGTGGCTGATCAGCAGAGTGTGCTAAGGTGGAGACGCAGTGGTTCAATAACTTGGAGCCAGACTGTGACAGGCCTTGAAACCCCTACTCATGAAAGACTTTGGGCTTCAAGGAGGGCAATAACAAGTTGAGATTTCATTTTAGAAGAAATTTGGCATCATCATGCAGGACAGCCTGAAGCTGAATGATCAGAGAAAAGGAAACCAGCTGGTATTGGATGTGGCCGTACTTCCCACCAGTTTCTTAAAGAGTCTACAATTTGAAAAAATGAAAGTTGGAAAGGAAATGCATATCTTTTTTTTTTAATTTTTTTTTTAATTTATACATACAAGCTGGGGTGCAGGCCAGAGGTGTGGGGCGGCGAGAGGGTTCACCAGAGACAGAGTGGGGAGCAGAACAGGCAGATCAGAAATACACTGCTGAGGGGAGCAGCGGGCGAGGCAGGAGAGGTCTGCCGCACCATGTGGGACTCTCCCCGGCCGGGCGTTGAACTCGCGTCGCCGCTGCCGACAGCTCCACAGCGCAGCGCCCAACCGCTGCGCCACCGGGGAGGCCCCGGAAAGGAAATTCAAAAGACAGAATGAACTCAGATTCTACTAAAAGCAAGTGAGCAAATACATTTAGAGACAGGCAGAAATGTGGCCTCCTTAGTACAGTGGAATCTATCACGTCAGCATCAAAAAATCACGAGAGGAGAAACCAGGGATATGAGGTTCATAAGAAGTAATTTTTGAACCGTGCTTTGCATCACAAGAAAGAAGTGGCTCAGTGGGAGAAAAGGAATGCGGAACTGAGATGATGGGGGGAGAGTGGCCCCCACGCCCTAAAAGTGGGAATGAACGCGGGAAGAGCAGGGCAGGATGGCTGAAGGGTCCCTGTGAGGAAGGCTGAGTAACCCACTGCCCCCATTTTCCAGGAATTGGGACGGTTCCCGGGACCTGAGCCTCTCCGTGCTGAAACTGCAATGGTCCTGGAAATTCGGGAAAGTTTATTGTCTTATCAGGTGGTGTGTTTTGAGAAGAAATTCAACAGGGTTAGGAAGACAGGGCTTAGGGCCTTTCAAAATCCACCTGGATGCAGCCCTAGTCACAGCTTCCTCAGAATGGGTTGAGGGAAACCCAGGGAACAGAGTCTGAGGACCACACTCACACCCCAGTCACTGCCTCCCCCCACCCATGTCAAGCTTGAGCATCTTCTGGTTAGCAACATAGCAACAGAAGCAGACTCCTGCTTTGAGGAAACTCCCCAGCATACTCTACCTGTCCTCAGTGGTTGTAGCTGGCTTTTGTGTGGGGAAGATGTAGCCTCCTCGAAGGTGAAGGCCGATTTTGTCTGCAGGAATATTCATCACCATTTTCTGCTTCCTCTCCTGTAATTGCTCGCCCTGTGGACAAATCAAACATGGCAGCCAACAGCTTCCACACCTCTCCTTTGTGCCCCACGCTGAGTCAGCTGCAACACCTCCCTCCTTTTCCCAAGAACTGAATGACGATGTAGTTGTTCAATCAAACAGAGGGGAAAAAACCCAGAGCAACAGTTTTTATCATCAGTTGCGAATTTTTAAGAACATTTTTATTACACTGAGGCTACTTGACATTTATTATGTGAACTGAGCGTTGTAAACAAGTAATCTGACCTCTGGTCAAGCTCAGATTGCCCATTAGTCTCTCTAATATTTGCCCATGAAACACTGTGCTTGAATCTTTATCTTGTTGCTCAGTAAAGTGCACGGACTTTATTTTTAGATTTCATCATGATTAATATAAAGTAACAACAACTTGCTATATCAGCTGTGAAATTGAAAAAAGCCCTAGAGATACTCTGCAATGCAACGATGGAGGCTTCTCTCTCCATGGGGGGCATCTAGTGTATGTGGCGGCCACTGTGGTCTCAAGGGGTTTAAGAAAAGTCAAAGCTACTTACAGTCTCATAATCGTACCAGATGGCATCAGGTATATAGACCGTCACATTCTCTGCACCCTGAAATTAAATAAGGAAAATCTGGTTTTCCATGGATCAACATCTAATCAGGATAAAATGGATGTCTTAGTGTCCCCTAGGAAAATTTTTAACCAGCTACTGAGAATGCATAATGACCTTCCTTATCTCTGTCATCAAACTGTACCTTTCTTCCATCAGGAATAAGAGAAACAATAACTTAGCAACCCAAAGAAAAATCCCAAATGGAACCATGTTCACGATGAAGAAGAAGAAACATATTGTGAAAACTTTGGTTTTATGATGATCAACTCATCTCATCTTCCCAGCAGTCCCCAGGGGCAGGGACTATTAATATCTCAGCTTCACTGCTGAAGGACTTGTCCTGGCTCATGCCAGGGCCAAATGGCAGAGGTAGCAATCACACCCTGGTTGGTGTGACTTTAGAGGGAGTGCTGGGGCCCTGGCCTGTGCTACCTCTAGGTCACCGGGCAGGTAACGATGTGTTATAAGAAGCTGATGACAAGCAGTGTCACCCCTAACTCAAAGTCACCTGCAGGTGTTTCTACGCTGGTTGAGAACTTGCTCAAGAAAAAGACTTCTAGAGAAGAAAATGTATAAATATCAAATATCCAACCTCCCAAACCCCAGCACGGGCTCTTCAGATTGCCTCCACCACGAATGTTACAAACGGATGTAGAATAAAGAGAAGCTAAATGGGCCCAGGAAGAGAGGCGTTCGGAAGGCAGCAGGGACAGGAGGAGAGACCACCAAGGTGTCTCTGTGGGATCACTTGCCTCATACAGAACCGGGGTGATGAGAAGGCCGGGCCCCCATAAAAACTGTTCATGCAGATCCCACGTGCTGCTGTCCTCATAGAACCTGGAGGCCAGAAAGACTGAGATAAGGGCAGTGCTCTCTGACAGCTGGCTCCCCGGCCTGCCCACAACATGCCAGCATCCTGGCTGGGGGAGAAGCCCCAATTAGTCTGTGACACCTTCTCAACACCACCCCCCATGCCTACACACAGACCCACCCGTCCCAGCTCCTGCACGCACGCCCACCCCTTTCTTCCCTGATGTGGAGCAGAGGTTCCTATTCCAGTATGAAGGCGGGCAGCTTCCAGACAGTAATTTTATTTGCCACACCCCCTTCAGAAATCGAAGTAAAATAAACAACACATTTGAAAACCAAAAAAGACCGGAACAGATTATAGCCAGATCCTCCCCATTTTATACCAAAAAACAACTCCCCAGACTAAAAATTAGGAATAAGTGGAATTAAACTCTAACGGCCCCCCACCCCTCCTCACAACTGGCCCTTAACTGGTTCTGACTGCATTCCTGGGAACCTGGGGAAGTGGTGGTGTTGCATCCCTCATAAAATTGTCTGTGCCCCCGGAGGCTGATAGTGGCACAGGAAACAAACGTCTGCTGAAAAAACAACTGCTGGGAAAATCAAACACCCTGGTTCGTGTCACCTCCACTGTCTGGCACCTCCTGGACCTGAAAATGGGAAGCCCCTCATTTCCCTCACCTCCCATTCCCCCGCACACAGTCACAGCACTCGCACCCAGGGAGCCGGCTGCATTGGGCGCTACCCCAATTGTGACTCCTTCGGTGGCCACCGCTCCCGTAGACTCCTCTGTGCAAAGACATTCCTCAGGGTTCAGGGTTTGGCTTTCTGAGTGCCAAAGACCTGGTTTGGTCATTTACGTGGGCACGAAAAATAGCAGCTGGTTTGCAGTATTACGCTTCTCTTTCAAGTATCTGCCTTTTAATAGGGAATTGCAGGAGATGGCAAAAACTTACCCCAAATGATGATTATAATAATATGAGCCCGAAAGGCCCAGAATGTCAGACACATAAGTGTGTTAACTCTGTTTTGTCAAGGAGAGACTCCTAAGCGCACTTCTTAGAGTGACAGTAGAGGTTCTCCTTGACTGGCTATAAAAAATTTCGGCATTCTAGAATTCCTCTATAACATTCCTATTTGTGTATAAATAACAGACTCATTCCTAGAGCCTGAACATACTATAATACAGAAGAAACCATCATGTTCAAGTTGCCAAATCTTTCAAATTAATAAAAAAACTAAGACTGAAAGCACCACTATGATTGATCTAGGCTACAGAGTTAGATCAAACAGAGACTTCATGGGTGCCATGGCTTTTAGCCTAGTTCTCTCCCCAAAAGGGAACAGAATCTGATTCTCAAATACATCTCTAGAACAGTACTTAGGCATCAATAACCTTGCAAATACCAGCTAAGTATTCCTGTGTGTGTGTGTTTCTGCATGTTCACGTGTGTGTATTTGTACACATATATACACACTTATGTAGTCACTGTTTCAATTGCCTCCATTTTCACTTTGATATCCGATGATACCATCAATGTCAGTCAGTTGCATTAACAGGTTCCTTCGGATTAGACACACTTACTCATGCAGGAGGGGCCTCGCTACCGTGTCCCCTCGAGTGTGAGCCCGGTAGAAGAGGGTGTAGAGGTAGGGCAGCAGGGTGTAGCGGATTTGGAGGTACTTTAGGGAGGACATCAGCAGCACAGATTCAGCTCCAAAGAAGGCAGGATCCTGGTCCTAAAGGAAACAAGAGTTTGTAGTTGTCACCTGCCAAAAATTACAGAAGGATCCAGAGTTCCAGGTTCCATTCAGTGCAACTTAAGAGTTTTCTTCCTGGTCACCTGGGGCAAGGTTGCAAACTTTGCCTCTGAGCCATCAGGTAGGGCCAAGAGAGATGTTTCACCAAGTAAGTGACCACTGTCACCTTTAGGAAGTGCCATTGTCACACTGCTCTCTCAGGAGGAAGAAGTTTGCCTTATTATCCATTATAAACACAGTCCTTTAAACGCCCTTGAGATATGTCCTCATGTGATTCTCATCCCAAAATGAGCAAGGTGGCAGAGGACAGAGGGCTTTTAAAAACTCCCCACTCTCTGACTGCAGCAGCAGGAATAGCAGCCACCAGCCGCAGGGCTGTTTTCAGGGGCCTCACAGGCCCTGAGGAGCTGCGCATGTGCCACAGTGAAACACTGGTAGGGGGCAGCTCAACAGACTGCTGGATGAGGAAGCAGAGAGCGCCAGTCCTTATGTTCACTACATTTACTTTGATCCTATATCCCAGGAGATTTACCTTGAAGCCTTGGCCATTGTGATTCCTGGAAAATGGGTAAAATGCTCCCAACTGCATCCACCGTCTGCAGAGCTCCTCATTGGAATCCAATAAGAAGCCACAGATGTCAGCACCCACCTGGAAGGACAGAGAGACAGCAGGGATACCTCACCACCCTCACCTGCCACCTTTGCTTTCTAAGGGGGGCTCCCAGCTGAGCTGTGCGAACCGTCCCCGAGAGGGACACTACAACGTGGTCAGAACTGGGTTACGTCCGCCATCCGCGATCCCCATCAGATGACTCTGTGTGCGTTACTTAACCCTTCTGTGCCTCACTTTCCCCATTTTGATAAAATGGGCACTAAGTGCTACATCAGCTTGTAGTAAGTGAAATAATGTAGGTAAACACCTGACACAGAATAGTTTTTTGATGAACAGTAACTAAGAATACTGCTGATATTATTCTAATCACGACACTATCAGAATTAATTTTTCAAAGCCTGACTCTTATACTTCCACTCACCTAGTGAAAAATCTTCAGGGTCCTCTTACAGCTTATCTGATTAGCTCCTCAAAACCCACCTTTTCAGCATCACAACCCACTCCACTCTCACAACCATCCCCACAGACCATCAAGTTCTCCCTATCTCTGCTCTCGCTTCTGTTTCTTTCTCAACCTTAAAGTGACCTTCCTCCAACAGCCTGATAAAACACATCTACTTTTCAATGTTAAAGTTCAATGTCAGCTTTTCCATGAAGCCTCTCTTGACTCCCTCCCCTGAATCCCTCTTTTTCCTCAAAATTTTTGTCTAATAAGCCCTTTTTTAGGCTCTCTCTTAACATTTAATTTTAAGTTCTTTGTGGCACTTACTCTGGCTTGTCATAATCATTTGGCCATATACATTCTCCTCTTACTAAATTATAAAGTCTCTGGGGAAAGAGAAGATGTTCCTGTTACTGTATTTATGCTTTTCTCCCCCTCCCCACATGTACCAAGCTCAGTACCTCGCATGGCAGAGCTCAACAAATGCCTATGTTGAATTTAAGTAAAATGTGCCAGAGTCACCTCGAGGGTGCTGGCAATGCTATTTCCTCATCCGGGCTCTGGATGCACAGATGTGTTCAGTTTGGGAAATGCTGTATATTTCCCAAATACATGTAATCCTTACTGTATATGTAAGGATGTGTGTGCTTGTTTGCACGCGTGCTCTAATATAAAGACTCCAGTGACGTCACATGGAGGTTGCCCTTTCTGTCTTTACAAGGCAGTATGGGAAAGAACGCCATGACATCAGAGACTTACAATGGAGATGAAGCATATGCTCTCGAGATACTCAGTCCCTGAGCCGTGGAAGGCAGAGGAGTCTTATGGCTTGAAACTGTTTAGAATGAAGCTCTCTGGAGACTGAGATTCATAAAAGAGCTTGGGGTGTGGACTCACCATTGGGATACCGAAAAGGTTGAACTCTAGCATGCCTGGGATGGACCACCGAAGGTCATCCCAGGTGGCTGAGTTGTCTCCTAGCCAATGGGCTGCAAACTTGCCAGAGCCCGCAAAGGTGGAGCGGGTTAGAAGGAAGCTCCTCTTGTTAGGGAACAGAGTCTTGGCAGCTCTACAAAGGAAGAGAGACCCAGGCAGTCAGTGTGCAACCTCAGTCTGTCTCAGCTCCAGAGACAGAGCGACCGCATCAAGGATCAAAGAAGTTAGGACCCTGTTCTTTCTAGTTCTCTCCCGGGAGGGGCAGAGTTGCTGCTGGGAGCAGACTGCACCAGTAAGTATGCAGTGTGCTTTGGACTGTTTTGCTTTCCTTTATATTAAGGTTCTTATGCTCCATAATTCCCAATCATTTCAAAAGCAACCATGAAAAGGCAGTAATGAGAAAGACAAAATTTTTGTGAAAACAAAGATGAAATTCAGTGTTACATAGATATGTAATATATATATATGTGTGTGTATGTGTATACACACATAGATAGAGATGTTGTTTTATCACTGCCTGTGATTTCAAACACGCACAAAAATGAACTTATGAACAGCCTTTGGAACTTCTTTTCAAGCAGGATTTTTTCCCAGTAGAAATGCTTTAGTCATAATTTCATAACAAGAATGAAAAGCTATTTTAGAAGTATGTATGTATATGTGTATTTTTATAAATAAATATTAATATATTAGCTATACTTTTAAAATTAGAAGTCTGTACATGTACTTTAACATTTTTTGTGTGTGATTTTTTCAACAACTTTCAAAAAGGTTGAAATTACACCCATGATGTTGCTAACAAGTGATGTGGCTTGGGCCTGGCTCTTTTGTTGTGATATTTACAGCAAGTAGAGGAAACTCAATATTTTTTCCCACACTATTGAGTTTGAGTCCGCACACAAAGGTAGACACAGCACAGTAGAAGAAGGGTGATACTGAACCCCCAAAGCACAAGTTACCCAACAGGTAACTTAGCCCTGCATGCTCCATAGTGTGTCCCCAAGAAAAACACATGGGTCTTACACTCGTGCAGAAGAGGACTTAAACTTTGAAATCTCAAGAGTTGTTTGACCTTGTTCAAGTTACTTCCCTTTCTTTCTTCCAATCTTCCACTCATTCATTTATTCATTCTTACATTTTATATATCCCACAAAAATTTATTGGATTCCTTTTTCCCAATGTGCCAGGTAGTTCCTTCCTTCATTCAATAATAATAACCAGAGTTCTTATAAAAGCACACTGGCACCTGGCATCTAGCAAGGTCGAAAACTCCCTCCTAGAGCAGGACCATAACAATAGTGGTCTTACTCGTCCGTGGAGATGGCCATACTGTAGCCGTACAGGTTGTGGACATCGTACTGTTTGCCCCAGGACTGCAGGGCATCCATGCAGAGAGTGCTTTTGTACAGGAGACCATCCAGGATTCCTGCAACAAAAGAAGGGTCAGTCAATGAGCACCTCCCTGCTCCTTGACTACCACAGATCCTGGAAGGGCGGTTCCCTGGTCAGCGTTTATTGTGCCCCCCCTCTAAATGACCATACTGCTTCTCTGCTATCAGACAGTTACCCATTTGGGATAGTTTTCTCTGGGCTCACCCATACACATTCCCCCCCGCCCCTCCACCGGGCTCTCATGAGACTATAGATGGCATCTGGAAGCAAGAGGATACAGTTCTACTTGAGGTTCTATATGAATTCCTCAAGCTTAGCTCAGGTAAGTGGCCCAAGAATAGAAACAGTAGGTGAGAAAGTGTCAGTTTCTCACCCCTTCTCTCCACTGACCAGCACTGTAAAGGGAGATTGCCCAACGGAAGTCTCTTCTGTTCATCTATTCTGTTCCATTCCCCCTTTACCACTCGGGCTCATGTCTAAATTAAGTACTATAATAGTTTCTGAATGGTTTAATTATTTCTGATCTATTGATTTTTTAAATCATACTGTACTTTAATGACAATAATTCCAGAACCATTTGACTATCATATTTTCCTCTTTCTCAAACATAAAAAGTTTCTATGGAACTTTTATCTCAATTGGCCATTTAAGTTAAGTATAAGAGCAAAAGACTGCTTAATGACAACAATGCATCCTAAAACCTTCAGAAGGAAAGGAGAATGTTTTGTGGACCATTTGGTTTCTTTTGTGTGGCAGTTTTAAGTTATCACTTTTTAAAACCTGTACTTTTTAGTGAAACAACTTGACCGAAAACCTGTCACAGAATTTTGAGACCCATTAAAACAAAGTTTAATGAGGAAAAATAAAGTTCATATCACCAAAAAACTGGAGTGGGAACTGGTGGGCCTCCCATCCAAGCCCTCAACATTTGATTCTGCCCCATCTGCTCCAGCTCCTAGCAGCCCATCAGACTGCAAGTCTTCATAAGATGCTACAGTTCCAGCAGCTCGCCCCTACCTTAGTAAGATACAACTTGTCTGTGAGCCTCCAGCTTTCTTCAAACTACAATAAATACTATGACTTCAGGGCCACACCCTAAGAGACAGTGTTGTCAAATGCAATCAGAGCTCAGTAACGTCACAGACCTTGACTGACTGTGACCTCCCAGGCTTCCTGCTGGCTGACCATCCTTGGTTCACATCTGTTCTTTACACCCTTAGCATCACCAGACTTGACCCTCATCTGTAGAACAGGTTACCTGGTTTCTCTCTGGTAAGCCCTGACATGCAGGGACACACACCCAAGAGGAGCACTAACCCCCAGTCTCTGGCTTCTTACTCAAAACTTCTCTGGGCCTCCCCTGAGCAGCAGCTTGGGCTGTATGTTGAAGGACTAGACTGTGCCTTTGGAATTTATGCCTCTTGTAGGAAAGCATGAGGTTTTTTGATTTTCTTTCTTAGTTTTCTTTATGTATTGGTTATCCTTTATTAATTACCTGTAATTAATTTTCCTTTCCCTATGTACTCTTCTGTAAAAATTCCTTTGTCTGGCTATTCATATCTAACCTCATGGATCTAAGACATCAAATACAAATTGTTATTTTCATCAGACTAACCACTAAGACTTACTGGGAGTGAATGGGGGATTATTCAGATTGTTTTTAGAACATCCTGTAAGGGAACCATCAACAAAGTTGGCGACTTCATTCATATCCTATAAGACAGAAAACAAAAACTCTTTAGGAAAAGTAACATTTTCCCTTATGCTGTACTGATGGTGCTTTTTTAAAAAAAAAAAAATCAGAGAAATGATTCCAGATATTTCTTTTTTAAAGAGGCTCTTACGTATCTGGAGAGAAACAGATGTTCCTGTTTTCTCTACCATTTAAAAGTTTCATCAGGAGGTTCTTAAAACTACTTCAAAATGATAAATACCCGGTCAGTGGAAATGAAAAATTTCCAAATACATTAGGTTAAAAAAAATTCTATTCCTCTGATTCCATAAATATCAACTTGCACACTCTGTCTACACAGTGTGTACACACACACACACACACACACACACACACACACACACCCCACACACACTTCCACAGATAAACATAAGCACATGCAGAGAGAAGGAGGACCTGGGAAGAGGCAGACCAAAATACAGAGGGTTTTGGGTTGTCATCTTTTTCACTCTCCGTGTTATTTGTATTTTCTACATTTCCCTTACAAATAGAAAAAAGCCCAATTTAGTGCTCCCTCAATGTTGCTGAACATTTGCTGCGTTGCACTTCACGTGACGTGACACATCTGTCCTCCCTGCAGCCAGTTTTGTCAAACTCCCTGGCTCTGATCAACTTGTCCAGCATGTCCAAATGAACCGGCAACCCAACAATTCACTGGTCTTGCAACAACATAAGTGTATGTGAGCTACTTTTATTTCAGCTCATTCACTTCTAAAAGGAGAACAAAACTAAAAAATACACTTCTGTGTTTACTTCCAACTTCAACAATCTTATTGTGAGTCTCAGCTACACATGTTGGGAAGGATACATGAATACCAAGATGGGGGATACTTAGAATTGTCACCATACTTGCTCTCCTCTCCTCTCCTCCTCTTCCCCTTCCACTCCACAGAGATGCACAGTCTGAATACTAGTCACCTAACAGTCAAAATGTTAAGAACTCACAATCCAGATTCCATCAAAGTTCACAATCTTGTGAAAAAGTTCAAATTCCATTTTCCACCAAGCAGTACAAACAGGGTTGGTGTAATCAGGAAACACAGCTTTTCCAGGCCAGACCTGCAGGAGAAAAAGAAAATTGTTGGTTAGGGTAAACTGGATGGATACAGAGTCGAACAGTCGCTCCCGGCGACGAGGCACCCAGGCCCGGGTCCTTGTGGTGAGGAGAGGGACGCGCTGGGCATGTGTAGCATCAGTCAGGAAGGGTCAGGTCAAAACCTCTTTTAGAAAAAAAAAATAAGGCTACGTCCCTGTTGAGCCTCAGCTCTGGTTCGCCCTTCACTCTCACTGTCTCTCTACTGCCAGGCCTCTGCTGGTGAGTGGGGGGAGAACTCTGTGTAAATCCACAGTCCACACAAGTTGTGGGCCGTACGCATCCACTGCTTTTCTCTTCTTCTCTCCCACCCACTTCTCTGGGTCAGCAGAGGTCTTAGAAGTGAACCAGCAGGTAGCACTCTAATAGAAAACCAGGACAGGGCCTCCCTGGTGGCACAAGGGGTTAAGTCTCAGCACCAGGAAGCTATCTTCCACTGCAGCACAAGTTCAATCCCCAGCCAGGGAGCTTCCCACATGGCGCAGCAGACCACTCCTGTCTTGCCCAGTCAGTCCGTCTGTTCTGCTCCCCACTCTATCTCTGGTGAAACCTCTCACTAACCCCCCCACATCTCTGGCCTACACCCCAGCTCTTGTATGCATAAAGAAATAAACCTTTTTTAAAAAGAAAGAAAACCAGGACAAACAAGTTTGAAAGAAGTGCTAGGCTTCTCAGATACTATTGGGGATAGAGTAAGAGGAAGGAAACAGATCACTGCATTTGCCAGCAAGGATTTGCCATTTGCCAAACCAGTGGCAGCGACAATCAGCAGACTGCCCGACAGTGAGTTCGAGGCTCACTCAGCAGCAGGTGGGCTGCTGTTTAAAGGAACATAGCTGGGAGCACAGGTAAGAGTGAGGGTGCTAACGGATATGTGGGGATGAAAGGACAAGGGCAGGCTTATCCTGCAGCATATGTAAGGCATCTGACAAGGTCAAACAAGCAGTTACACACACATATCCACACCACACACAGCCCCAGTTTCCCCATAAAATTACCTCCCCCTGGAGCGGAGTCTCGCCATTAGCTGTGTTCACCCAGACCTTCATATTCAAACCCCTCTCGTACGGTGGATAGGGGCTGCTTTGGGGAGAGTCGCTGGAGATGGCTGGATCCTAAGAAGGGGGATACAATGAAGGACCAGGCTGTAAGCTAGAGGCACCGGAAGGAGATGGGGGGTAGGAGACAAAAGAGGGAGCAGGGTGTGATGACAAGGGGAGCGAGCACCTGGCTGGGGGGTAAAGGGGAAGCACGTACCACGATGATGACCAGCTTCTGCTTGTGACTGTGTAACTCGGTGGCGAAGTCAGGGAAGCCTTCATAATTCACTGGATCGTAAGTGAAGTCCTTCCTCTTATCCATGTAATCTATATCTGCGTGCTGGACATCCTAGAAAGACACACAGAGCCCACCATTCAGTCCCTTGGGAGTGTCCCTGTTTATTTTTTTTTTGATCGATAATGAGATTTCCTTTTTACTTTTTAAATTTTTTTGGATTTCTTTTTTCATTTTATTTGTGTCTTTTACACTGCTGTATATTCCCCGTAAGTTTCCCACTACCTATTCACCTGTGAACCGTCACCACAGTCCCGTTTAAATGAGTCGTTCAAGTGATCCTGGCGATTCTTCGCCATGCCCACCGATTCTGTGCTGGGCTCTAAAGGAGTCTTCCTCAGTCCCGAGCATCTCACTGTTTCTTTCCCATGGTAATTTCAAAGACAAATGACCCATTGCTTCCCTAGAGCCTGCCCCCAGCCCTGAAATCATGTTAGCCACCTTGTCCAACCAACCTAGTTTCCTGCCCTCAGGCATTAAAAATAAAGCTAAAAAGGGCCTCCCTGGTGGCACAGTTGGTTAAAGCGCAGCGCTGTGGAGCTGCTGGCAGCCGAGACGCGAGTGGGAGATTCCCACATGGCGCAGCAGACCTCTCCTGCCTCGCCCGCTGTTCCCCTCAGCAGTGTATTTCAGTCAATCTGCCTGTTCTGCTCCCCACTCTGTCTCTGGTGGACCCTCTCACACCCCATACCTCTGGCCTGCACCCCGGCTTGTATGCATAAATAAATATTTAAAAAAAAAGACACCCCTCTTCGGCCCCCCCAGGGAAGTGGGTTGTACCTGCAATACCTTACCTTTACTAATAACCATTCCCACCCTCCTTCTGTCTATAAACACCCTCCATTTTGTATAAACCGTGCGGCACCTTGACGGGAAGCTGCCTGGCTCATGAATCACTTACTAAAGTCAATTACATCTCTAAATTTGTTCATTTTTTACATTAGAGACGATGCTTTTTATTCCCCCAAGGGAACTCTTTTCTTTGGGGAGGATTTTTTAAGTCTCACTTACGTAAGGAAGCCCTGCTTTACGGTTTCTCTCCACAACTTTTTTCACGTTGGCGAGGCTTCCGTAATCATAGCGACTGAGGTGAAATCCAAGTGACCAGTATGAGGGTAGGACTGGCCGCCCAATAAGCTGAAAGAAATAAGTGCAATGAGTGTTAATACTCTATTTTTAATGAAACTTTTTCTTGGTATTGGCTTGGGGGCACAAAAGCAATTTGCCAATATACTGTTTCATGGTTAGTATATTTGTCTGTTTTCTTAGTCCCTTTATAAATCATTAAGGTCCGGTTCAACTTATTTTTTTAACCAAATTCTATATATAATGATGACTGATATTTTCTTTTTTTATTCTATTCATTTTTCTTTTACATTGTTGGTCATTTTTGTATAATGTTTGATTTCTCCCCTCAGGTACAATCCCCATAAAATTCCCACTACCAAATCACCCATGAACCATGACTGGTATTTTTTAACTTTTATTTTTGAGTAACTATAGATTCAAAGGAAATTAAAAGAACCGCCACACAAATTTAAAATTTTTATTTCTGCCATTGTATTTTATGCTTGTGTTTGTCCTCCTTTTGCACGTTCTTATAATTGATCATTTTACACTACTATTTGCCTATGTCATCCATTATAAATGTTTCTGAATTGCATATTAAAGTGTTTTTCTAATATTTTTGAGTTAATATTGGGTTACATCGCTGTTTCCATAATGTAAGTGTAGGACACCCAATTCAGGCATAGTCGCCACAGCACACCCACCACCCAAGAACACACAATCACCACCAGACCTGTGCGCCCTCCCTTCTTTGTCCTCATCCCTTCCCCTCCCTTAAAATGTTAATAACACCATAATTGAGGGGTTTTTCACATTTTCATTTATTTTGTATTTACTTTTAACTGAAGTAATACGAGGGTACCCCTATCAGGTACTACCACCATAGTGCACCCACCACCACTCACCCAGTCTCCCCAGATTGATCACTGGGCTTCCTTAGGGCAGGGTTGACTTACAGTAGCTACGCAGGACAGCCCCTGCACATTGGGGTACGCGGCCATAATCACGGCATCGTGCGCTTACCTCCAGATACTCCTGAACAACTTGCTCTGGTGTATCCCCCAGGAACACGTAGAAGTCAAAAATGCCCCCAATAATGCGGTATGTGATAGCTGGAGCGGGCTGGAGGGTGACCTCTAGAATGATTAAAAATAAGGAAAAATGAGAATTTATTCTAGAGTATTATGATGTTTTAGACCAGAGGTTCACAAATCATCTGAACATTAGTCAGTGATCCTAGTGCCTCAGATTTTGCACAAAGGAACAGACACGGACACTTGAAGTCTCACTGCACATGGGAACCCAAGCACTTGCTATGTGACAGATTTCAATAACTGGGGCTGCAGTGTGGAAACACTCTTATGAAAAAGCGACCTGTTTCATCAAGATGTTCAGAATAGGCTACTGTGGCATAAAAATTATTTTAAGCTGAAGATATTTGGGCTTCTGAAATGCCTTATCAACATAAAAGCAGAGCCTTTCAAAAGCACTGGGTTGTTTATAAATCCCTTCCCTTGGAGACATTCTAACCTTATCAGACACAATAAGTTGGCAACACATCCAAATAAATCTTCTCACAAGAATGCTGGATCTCCCAACTATTCTTCCAAGGGCTAATTTATGTTTCTAAGTCGTTTGTTATTCTCTAAGTGCCTTTCATCCTCCTACCTCTTCTAGGAAGGTACTTACCGTAAGTGCCTTTCTCCCCACCCTTCACATCTGCCCACGAGGATGGTCTATAAGCTCCAAATGCTAACTACCCCTTTGCATTGCTTCACTAAGCATTCTCGAATGTTGCACTGTCTGTTCTCTTGCTAACCTGTCTGGTGAGTTTGATTTGCAGGCTTCAGTCAACTGAACCTAAGAGGACAGAGGAAAAATTTTGCTTCTCTGACATTCACAACTATAGGAAATGCTTTTCCCATGCCCAGACCCATCATATTTACAGGACTATAACCTGTATATTTAGGGATGAAAGGCCTGAAGCTCTCCCAACTCTCCTCTTTGGCCACAGGACCAACTCACACGTAGATTCTGGAATCCTGTGACCTTTCCCTTTAAGTCTGACTCAACTTGTTTTCTGCTTCGTTTCAACTACCTGAAATTAAATAATTCTTTATCATCTCAAGACTGTTAAGTATCTTAGAATCATCTTAAACCACCTATGGAGACTCTCACTCTGTTGGTGAAGGTTGAGATCTTTATTTTTTAAATTCCCATTTCTTTGCAAATGGATACTTTTGTAAAATGATGTGAAAAAGAATTATGAGGGGAAAATTCATGCGTGCACTTGGATGCTATGGCAACATTTACTATCAATTTCTAAGTTCATCTTCCTTAGACACAAAATAGTTTGTGAACCAGGGCCTCCCTGTGGCCTAGGGGTTAAGTCTCAGTGCTATCACTACTACAGTCTGAGTTTGATCCCTGGTCAGGGAGCTTCCCACATGGCGCAGTAGACAGACCTCTCCTGACTTGCCCGCTGCTCCCCTCAGCAGTGTACTTCAGTAGATCTGCCTGTTCCGCTCCCCACTCTGTCTCTGGTGAATCCTCTCACCCCCTGCACCACTGGTCTACACCCCAGTTCTTCCATGCAAAAAAAAATCTTTTTTAAACATTTTTTAAAAAGAAATAGCTTGTGAACCATCCACGGGCCGTGATTTAAGTAGCACTGATCTAGTCCTTTGATTCTCAGTTGAGAAGATCAGTATCTTATACGTCCACCAAGCCCAGGGGATTCTGATTCTTGTCCTCTGCCCCTGTGGTGACTGATTCATTGCCACTGGAATCTGATGTTTCACTACTTGGCCTTAACAACCTGATCTTCCTCTGCATGATGCTTGTCACTCCACATGCCACCCTGGAGTGTCTCAATGTGACAGTCGCTCAGCTGCAGCTCCCTGGTTAAGCTTAGCACCCGCCATCTTAGGCCCACAGCAATTGGCTGTTTCCTATCAGAGCTTCTATCAGCCTCACCCCCACTAGATCAACGTTTAAAGAAAGGGAATAAAAACGAGTAAGAAACTGCTCAGAGCCGATTACAGAAAAGGGTTAGTTAGCTGCCTTACCTCTAGAAAATACTACAACAGAGGCAACCAGGTTCAAGGCAATAAATGAAGGGGCACTACCCCACTCATGGGTCAGCAGGTAATGAATTGGGGGTGGATCAATCAGGAACACACAAGGCCCAAAGCTCTGGTTTAGCTATTTCTAAAAGACCCTTTTATGATAATGCTGTAACAAAGCGACTAAGAGACACTCCTGTGCCCTTTTTCCAAGAATATTCCTCCAGGGCTTACCCATGGCATTGCTGTTCATGAGGAACACTCCGAAGGAAGATCCACTGGTGTCTTCAAGGCACAGGAAGAAAGTCTGTGCACCATACAAGTTGTTTCCATCCTGCAGAGAGATAATTAAAAACCAAAAATTTACAATCCATTAGTCTAAGCCCCATATCATCAGAAATGCTAACTGTGTGAATACTGAACAGGGAACTCATGGTTAAATTGAAATGAATGTTTAACATACAGGATCTACATATGGTTGCTGTTAAGCAAGTGAATTATTGGTTTCTTCATCTCTTCGACAGGGATAGTTATTTTTTCAGAATTTCTTTGGTAAACAGAAATAACATGCAAAAATAGTCACTTAATAAATCACTCTTATAACCACCCTTGAAAGTTGCTTAATAAGACCTGTAAGTATTGCTGAGCCTAGAAAACAACTGCTTTGGGTTTTATTTATTTATTTTAAAGATTTATTTTATTTATTTATGCATACAAGAACTGGGGTGTAGGCCAGAGGGGCAGGAGCTAAGAGGATTCACCAGAGACAGAGTAGAGAGCAGAACAGGTGGATCTACTGAAACACACTGCTGAAGGGAGCAGCAGGTGAGACAGGAGAGGTCTGCTGTGCTATGTGGGTCAGCTCCCTGGCCGGGGATTGAACTCATGTTGTAGTGGCTGCAGATAGCTTGATAGGGCTGAGATTTAACCCATGCACCACTAGGGAGGCCCCTGCTTTGGGTTTTAGCAGTCAAAACACAACACAACAATGACAGCCACAAAATTCCATTCCTTTTACTATTTCACTGCCCCAACATTCTTCGCACAAAGAATACTTGAGTATTTTAAGAGATATTATATCCTCACTTGCTGGCAAACCTGTGAAACTGGTAATTCATAAAGGGGCAACCAAAACCAGGGAGATCCCAGCTAACGTTAGGCAGAGTAACATGCATGGTGCTCGCACCATGACTCCTTAGTCCAGAAGGAAAATACAGTGAAAAGTAGCTGGTATTTACCGAGCACTTCCTATGTGGCAGACTCTTCTAGACACTGTATGTGAACTTCATTCCCACCACAGTCCAGTGAGAGAAGTTTATATCCCTCCCCCCAGGGGAGGAGCTGGAGACACCAAGAGGGCACGTGCCTGAATCACACAGTGGTTCTTACTCCAAACCATTAGGCGAATCTTACCCCTAACCACTGTGTTGCCAGGGGTGACTTGGAGAATGAGCTATGGTATCTAGGGGAGAGGGGCTCTTCCCGAAAGCTCACCCCAGTGGGAGTCGTGTCTCTGGCGAATATGGGCCAGGTCTTCCAATCCATGTTGTGTCGGTACTGCTGGTGCACGTGCTCTCCCAGGCCGTACACGTTGGCGCTCGGCAGCCGGAAGGAGAGCTGCAGGAACTGGTTGGCAAACAGGAGAGGCCCAATGCTCGAATCAAACCTAGTCGCAGATGGGAAACAACAGGGGCAGGAAGCCAAGAGGAGAGAACACGGCTGCTTAGAGAGTGTCCTTCGTGTCTCATGACTCAGTACCCCGTTTCACCCACCCCATCTGCCCTCCTGTGACACTTTTCCATGGACACCAAGAGATCAGGAGGTACCACATGGCACATTTCTTAGGTCTGTTCCCCAGACATTCTTCCACGTGACCAAAGGAGTATACATTTGTTACATCAGATGTTCCGTAAATAGATGCTGGTGGTTAAGTGGTTAGAAGAATAAAAGAAAGGGAAAGAGAAGGGGGGGGGGGAAGAGGAAACAGATGGAAGAAAGAGGGAGGAAGGCAAAAAAAAGGTATCTGCTCGGAGGTGCAGCCGCTAGCCCCAGCAGCAGGCTCGCCACCTTCGGGAGTATCGGTGACATGGGCCCCGCTCTCAGGCATGCAAACCTCCCTCCTCACCGCCTTCCTGCTGTGCTCCCCAGACAGGTTTCCAAAACTCACAGAACACGGTGGGATTTTTTCCTGATCACTTTGATGCTAAACGGCTGGTTGGAGACTTGAATTTCATAGTTCGTAGAAGCAGCAGCATTTCCTTGAAAGGGCTGCACGTGCTCATGCGGCACTTCATACCTCTTATTTTGGGCGTCAGTTAACTGTCCAGACAAAGGAAGGGAAAGACAGCCGAAATGAAAACGACATTTTTCCAAATCAGGACCCCTCCCCCCACCAACACCCGCGCTTCGGGTCTCTGACCCCAGAGCTGGCCCGCGGGCGCCGACCCGCACACACTGTGTCTACAGCAGATGCACACTTCGCACCGCCAGACTCAAATGCTTAACACTCTACAGAACATCACCAGGAAGTTGGTGACGAGCTAAGAGCTTCTGGGCAGGGAGCCTGACTTTTCCTGTATGCTAAGAGGCTCCCCAACTTCTTCTATGGAAGAAGGCCATCGATGCCTTCAACACACAGGTGCTAAGTAAGAATAACTGCATAGAGAAAAACACCTGCATAGCCAAACTTTCTCCTTTGTAGTAACCACAGCCATCCGGTAGGGAAGGAGAATACTTCAAAAGGACTTTTTAAAAATAAACAAACTCCAACCTTAAAGTGGAAACGATTGGCAGTCTGGTATTCCGCAGTGAGAAGGACGTTGATAACATCGTTTCCATATGGGGATGGAGAAGACAGTCTTTTCAACTGTGCTGTGAAGCCTAATAGATAGAGAACAGGGGTTTTCATAGCTGGCTGAGTAAATTCACAAATAACAGCCACAGGAAATGAAGCTTTATGTCAAAGGAACTGATAAACAGTCTTTACTTCCCAAAAGAAAGAAGAGCTATACCTCATCATACACAATACCACCTTAGCCAAATTCTGAGGCTGGGTACTGTCATTATCACAGCCAAAAGACATGCCTCTCTTCTACCAAGTCTGATTGAAAACCTCAACCAAAGGCCTAACTCAACCAAAGCCCACCGGTCAGTCTGTGATACTCTCAACCCTCAATGTGCATACAGACATTATCCCTTCTCAGGTATTTTCATGCTACATCATATGTGATCATATACACTGATGCCATCTCCCTAGTTACGTGACAAGCCAGTTGAGAACTTATCATTAGAAAAACACATCAGACTACGAGCTTCCAAGCAGGGAGCCTGCCTTTTCCTGCATGCTAAGAGCCTCTCCAAAGTTGTCACTTCCAGTATCCCCCAGAAAGTTCATTATTATGCTCTCCATTCCAGGATGAGAGAAAGAAGAGGAGGTGTTTAGTTCCTGCACGCTGACAAGTTAATGTTCATAAAATGTTTATATAATTGGGATTGTTTTCATACCATTAAAATCACACTATATAAGATTTGGATATGGTCTCAGAGGTTGCTGCTCTTTGAAAGTTAAGAATTTGGTTAACATTATCCATTCCAGTTCCACATCATAACAAATGACAGGAGTTCATCCTTTTTTATAGCTGAGTAGTATCAATTGTATGTATATGTGTATAAACACGCACACACATATATACATGTGTTTATACCACGTTTTTCTGATCTACTCCTCTGTCCTTGGGCACTTAGGCTGTTTCCATAATTGAGTTGTTGTACAAAGATATAAACCAAACTGACCTCACTCAATAAACATAATTTGGAAAAAAAAGTAAGGAAATCAATTTGAGATTCTCAAGAAATGAAAGTTAGAAACTTGGGGACAAAAAAGTTAGGATGTTTGCACAAGGTTACAAATGTCCATAAAAAAAGAGCCAGGAAAAGAGCCTGTCTCTGAACTCCCAAGAGAGACAGTGATGTTTTTCCCTTGATGTCAAAGTAGATTCCCGTCCCCGCTAAGAGTAGCACCCACATGCGGCCACGGGGCTGTGCCCTGCAGACTGGCAAGCTGCCACTGCTGCAGAGGGGCGGGCCTTTGGGGCTGGGCTCCTGCCTGGCGGCTCTCTGGCTTACCTGCATTTGTCTTGCTTAGGTTCCCCTCCATCTTGTAGCCATGATTCTCGGTATAGAAGCACGAGGGCACGTTGTCAGATTCCTGAAACTGCCACGAGCAGCCACGCTGCTCACACAAAGCCTGAAGTAAGAGATTCATCAGTTACTCCTTCGCCATGTAGGATATTAGCAGTATCAATACTGTCAGAGGTCGTGGCAACATTCAAAATAACACAAACAAGAAACTTGCACAAATCAAAGTGAGTCGGAAATAAGTCACTGATGAAATCACCGATCTGAGAATGTGTGCATCATTAGGAAGCAGCAAATCTAAAATTTACGGAACTGCAACAGTTTAAAAAGAAGGGAAGATGTGAGGGCAAGTGCAAAGAGAGGGAAAGGAAGTGCAAAGAGGGGAAAGGAAGTGCAAAGAGGGCAGCCTGAGGGCGTTGGGGGCACAGCTACTTCCTACCACTGAGGCAGTAAATTTCCCTCCCAATCTGCACTGACTCTGAGCCTGGCAACACCCCCTCCAGGAGCTGCACCCCATTCTGCCCTCTTCTGAATTGTCCAGCAGCTCCCCACAGCAGTGTGCTTACTAACGCCTGCTCTGAGCAAAGCAAACACTTCTAAGCAGCTGTTTAAAAGGGCAGCAAGTTCTCTGTCAGGTCATCCAATCGGAGGTGGGGTCTGCAGTCTGCCCCCACTGCATCTGGGCTCACCTCACACGGACTGGAGCAACAGAGTGTAGCCCAGGCGAGGCAGCGCGAGCTCTGGGCTTGGCCTGCACAGCACTGCAGCTTCCCCTCGGCCTCTTGCCTCCCTGAGTCCAATCCCCATCAGAGACCACCAGAGAGAGACTCTGAGACCAAGACAGGAGAGGGCCCAGGTGAGGAGAGCCTTACAGCCATCTTTACCAGACACCAGGCATCTTAGACCCTCTGGACCAGATCAGCCACTAACTCTCTACCAAGCATCTCGCTGAACACCATGTAGAACAGAAGAACCACCCAGCCACGCCCTGTCCAAATGTCTGACCCATAAAACTCTTTTTTAAGTCAATCCATTGCGTAGTTAGTTTTGCAGAGGTAGACAAGTGGAGAGGCTGTTCTCCAGGAAAACTGGGGACTGGAGCAACTTTAGGCAGGCTGGTGTGGAGACCACACGGAGGGAATGAGGAGTAGGTATGAAGCAGCAGGACTTAGAGCTGCCCAGCTCTCCCCAGAACAGCACAGTGACCTGCTGGGAATCCTAAAAGCACTGGACACCCTCATTCAAGTGACTAGCAAATCGACAACTAAGTGCATTTTTAAAGTATCCAGTTTGCATATCCCTCTGTTCTCTGTTGTTATAGGTAATATTTTATTTTCCAAGATGCCAGAAGAATCTGATGTTTAGACAAAGAATTAGAACAAGAAAATTTTGCTGGAAGGGCAATGAGGAATAGGAGGAAAAGGATCTTGGGAATTCAGAGTTGAAAGACACTTGGTAATCAAGGACTTCCAATCAACTTCTCGTTGTTAAAACATGACCTAGAAATTGTTTCGTTCAGCAGGCTTGAACAAATGAATGAATGAATAAAATTAATCTCAACTTAGTGAAATGCCTTTACTATAGACTGTTTCACAATACACGCATTCTGAGTCAGGTTTTGAAAGGAAATGTGGCTACTTCCTTCCATCCCAAAGGTAAGTCTGACAACAAAAACTTCAAGTGAAAAAGCAACCTTTGGAATTCCCATGACTCAGATTTTCAAGCTCCCACGTGACACCACAGTGAGTGTGCAGAGACTCACCTCAGAGAACCTTAAGATCCTAGTCTAAAATCCTGTTTACCACAGAGTTTAGTAGAGTTCCTGGCACATGGCTGGTGGTTACGTGTTTAATGAATGACTATCTGAGCACTCTCATATACTGATAAGGATTTCTGAGAGCTAGAACCTAGTACCTTGGACCCCAACACGCTGCTGCGTGATGTAACAGATCAATTCAAGGCATCAAACATAAACTGAAGTCTGCCTCTGCGACTGGGGCTCACTGCTCTTCCCAGGGCCGTAGGACAGATCTTCTGTGCACACACGGAGTAATGTGAGGGTGGAGACTCACATGATTTTGGCAAAATGCAGTAAAAACTTGCTGCAATATCCCAACATTTGACCTATGAAACACTTGATAACAAATTGGAATTTGGAAAAAGACACTATAAGCCAATAAATAAATAATGGATGAGGGTGTTTGCTATCAAAAATCACAAGTTTCTGGTAAGAAATGTGGTAATCTTCCACATGTCATCACAAAGATCACTATCATGATCCACAAAAAAAACGCAATTGTAACCTGCTTTCAGTTTAAGCATTCACTGTGTAGAGTACGTGGTTTATTTTAAGTGTGTATTCCTGTTCTTCCATGCTACATAATACATTCTAATCCTGAAAACCAGCTAAAGTGATTACCTACCGTTTCTTTCCTGAGCTGAATATCGAAAATTTATGCCAAAATCTCTGCTCCCTGCCACCAACAGACCCTTCGACACCGAGTTCTGAAATTGTGCAATAAAGGCTTCACCAGGAACAAAGAAAGTAATATGCTCTTTCAGGAAGGTCAGGTTTGGGGTCCGTGTGGAGAATTCTCTCTACATGGGGTCTAAGTGTAACCACAGAGACCCAAAGAAGACTACCAAGGATTTTAGAATGAAATATTTGAACATTACCCAACGCAGAGTAATGAACGCTGTGGGTACTTGAGTCAGGTAGAAGTATCACGGAAGTAGGATCTCAGGAGGAGTTTCAGCCACGCATGTCAGGGGATTCAGAGGAGACGTGTGGAGGCTACTGCAGGGATGCTCGCATGAGGTAATGGTAGTCTAGTGTGATGGCCGTGTGCATGGGAATTAAGACTTATTCTGGGAAACAGTGTTAAGGAAAATAGTTCAAATACATGAAATACTGGCCCAAAGGAATGGAGAGAAGAGTTGAGCAAAAGTTCTGTTGTTTCTGTCTCAGAGACCAAATGCATCCTAGAACTACTAACAGAAATCTGATGGTTGGGAACAGAAGGCAGGTTTGGTGAAGAGGTAATGGGTTCTGCCGATGTGCCAGTAAGACGTCCAAGAGGAGGCTGCAGCTGCTGCCACCCCAGAACCAAAGCCTAGGACCAGAGATTTAACAGCCCAGACTGAGGACTCCTGGCGCTCATTCCTCCAAATAAGCCTCCGAGGGGTGCTCGGGATGGTTTGACATCTTACTTTGTCTTGTCCTGGACACATCCGTTATTGGGAGCAAGAAACAATGGAGTTTACGACAAAGAATCACCTGTGGGAAATTTTGTGGTACGGTCCCTTCTAAGTAATCCTGAAGGGAGCAGGAGACGGGGTGATAATGTGGTGAGCAACGGTCTCGCCACTGGAGCACCATGGCCAACCTGGGGTCATGTTCTTACTTCCTTCCCGCTGTCCTCCACAGAGCCCTTAACATGGACATTCTGTCAGCTATATTGTGCACATCAGAGGCCAGAGACTCAGCCACTCAGCAAGAGTCTAGTCAGCATGTACTACCCAGGACGCTTAAAACATGCAAGGAAAGAGTGAAGACAGACCTATGGGCAAGCAGGTCACTGAGGGTGCTCCCAGAGTATTTCTCTCTGAGTTCACAAGGAGCAGACCAACGAATGAATGGGAAGGTCAAAGATTACTTCAGTTGGGCATAAAGTAGAAACATGTAGACAAAAGCAAAAGTCATTTATTGAACTACAATCTTGATACCATGGTATTTATTAAAAGCAGCTGCACTGAGTTTGTTCCATTCTGAGGATTTCATGACCCTTTCCCAGACTGGACTCCCAGCTCTTTCCCAGACTGGACTTCTCTCTCATGTGCCTCCCACACAGCTCTGGACTCTTGTATAGTTGTTTTTTCCCATCACTCTGCTCCAAACCGCAGTTCCTAGGCATTTTATCTACTGCGACGTATTTCTCTGGTTCTGGTTCCTTTCTCTTTCTAAATTTGCAGCTTCCACAACTCCAGCCCATCACTCCTACAGCTGACCTCTCAGCTATTCTCTCTTCGCTGCCTTAACTCATTTCTGGCTCAGCATCAATGCCATTCTCATCAATTCCAAAGGCCCAAGTCATAGAAATTCCCACTGTCTACTGTTTCCATCTCTAAGACTTTGTCCAGTTCATGGGCTTAATGGTGACCCCAGAAAAGACATAAATTAATTCAACAGCCTCAGGACCTCAGAATTGATCTTATTTGAAAAAAAAATTAGTTAAGAGATCATTCTGGAGTAGGTGGGCCCTTTGCCCACATGACCTGTGTCCTCATGACAACGGGGAGCCAGGACACACACACACGGAGAACACCATGTGAATACAGAGGCACAGATTGGAGTGAAGCCTCTATAAACAAAGTCAGGGATTATGGTCATCACCAGAAGTAGCATGGACAGAGGCATAGAGCAGACTCTGCCTCAGTAGTCAAAAGGAAACAGCCAACGAGCCACTCAAGAACATCACAGATCAGAGCAGCCCGCTCCCACCAAGACGCACACATAGCTGGCGTGGGCCTGCAGCCCAGGCATCCCTCACGCCGAGGCTCCTGTGTCTGAGACAGGTCTGCCTCTCACGCCAGTGGACCACATTTGATCTTCATTCATTCTCAAGTGAAAAGTGATTGACAGGGCATGTGCAGTGCACTTTATTATCATAATATCCAGTTGGACTTCAGCTGATGGTCAACAAATGTCACTCTCAAGTCACTCCCCAGATGACTGCACTATCTTTAATCAAGTATTTATGACCTTCTTCCTTCTAGAACATGGCTCTTGAAACTATGTCCTTATCTAAACAATGATTTATGTACGTGTATGACTTTTCTATTGTGGATCTTAGAGAACCTTTGGAATTGCGAAAGGGAGAGACAGGCCAAGAGAGGGCAAGAAATAGAAGCAATGATAGAATGCGAGAGAACCCAGAACCAAGACATGTTAAAAGACCTATCAATTTTTAGCATAAGTCAGTCCCAAGTTTTGCATGAGACATACTTATACTAAAAGTGTAGTCACTGTTCATCTGAAATTCAAATTCATGAGCAGTCTGTGCTTTTATTTGCTGAATGTGTTGACCCACAGGGATTCCCCAGCTCCTCTTCTCCCAGAGCTGCTCCTCATACAAGCCTGGAAACAGGACTCACTCTCCTGAACCACCAAGCAGTGCCATGCGAACAACTCTCTGAGAGTTACAAACAGGAAAAATAAAGCTACCCAATGTCAAAAACTCTTAGGTGAAAGCAAGATCTACAACCCAAACCTTTGTTGGTGTCTTTTCAGGGATGCAGTTTATCCGTTCTGCTTTTGGTATATCTGGGCAGTCAGAACCTGCAATAATTCCAAAAGCAAACACAAAATGACTCGCAGACAGATTTGGTATCAAGCAGTCAACATTTCTCAATACCTCCCATTACACGGACACCACTTCTGACTGGGCCTCATGCTGATATCCTTGAAATGTATGCATTCACTGTAGAGGTCTCTTTGTTCTTACTGACTGTATTAGCTTTACGTAAACTTGCATCATCTCCTTTACTTCCAAGGACCTTGCTATGACACAATGCATACAAGATCAAGAATTTGGCCATGAGAGTAGGAGCCTGATTTACATTCTCTAGGCTAGAAGTCGGCAAACTGGGACCGATGAACCAAACTGGTCACAATCTGATTTTGAAATAAAATATTACTGGAGCACAGCCACGCCAGGTTTTTATGTATTGTCTATAGCTGCTTTAGTGCTATCATGGCAGAATTAAGTAGTTAGGACAGATGCCACGTGGCCAAATGGCTGGACAAACCCCATAGACCTGACAAAATCTCAAGTAGGACGTATCTGGCTTTCACAGTGTGTAGACTCTGTCTGTGCTTCATCACCACTCCCCACGGCCGTCGGGGGCTGGTCTGCACACAGAAGCTGTGCAGCATTATGCTATTGCCTTGAAAGTTACCTCTCTGGTCACAGAGACCGTAGGGCTGCTTGTTTAGTGCCAGGAAGTCCCTCAACAAGGGATACTGTGAGTGAGGACACGTGTATGAAAGTGTCAAGTCTCCAAATATGTCTAGAAGGTGGCAGCTAGAATCCACCTCTTGGTTTTGATTCAGATTTTAAAATCAGTCAAATAAAAAGGGCACATTTATTGCCTTCTAAAATAAGGAAGTGAGATTTCTTTAAGGCATGCTATAACAAGTTCACAATCACATGAAGACAAAACATCCAGGCTTTCAGTGCTTCTTTCTTTTCATTAGGATTTCCAATTTTAAAATGCTAGAATAAAAGAACTCCATACTTAATTCTATAATTATCTGTTTGCCTTTCCTATCAGGGTAATGTTAATTCTTATCGCTGACAAAGTTAGAATTATTTAATGAAATTTGGCCAGTAGATTTCAAATGTCCGTTATGGAATCCTACGCCCCACTAATTGGGGAAAGAAAGTGTCAGAACTTAGGCTGACAGAGAATACCTACTTAGCTGTCCTGGTGTTAATTAGGAGCTCCCCAACATGCTTACCACCCACACTCATGCACACACTCACACAACCCACATGTGGGCACACACACGTGCACACAGCCACATGCATGCACACATTTATCCAGCCCACACATGTACACCAACATGATCATGTTCACACACATATACATATACACATGCACTCACACAGCCCACACATGAGCATACGCACAGACACACACACCTGCACACTCACACAACCCAGACGTTCACATCAGGGAACATGGAAGCATCCCTCCCCCACACGGACTACAGCTCTGCTCCGAGGAGCGCGATGTCAGGAGGGGACCCCTGGCGTACCTGATTCAGACTTTTGGGCTGAAAGCACTATTAGCGGGATCGTGATGACAAACACCATAACCAGAAGGGCACAGAGCATGAGCTCCAGCCTGGTGAAATCTTTCAGCTTCCTTCTTGCCATCTATTAAAAAAAAAGAGAAAACAATTTTAGATTTGAGTTTCGACAAAAGCTAGCAAGTTTTGGGAAGGAAAAGCTCAAACGTACACACAGGTAGAAAGAAGAACAGAACAAGCCCCCCCTGCACCCAGACGGACAGACTCACGGCCGACCTGGTTCGTTTTCATTCCTACTCGCTCCTCTCCTCACGCCACCTTCGCTGTTCATTAGAACGTCTGTTCCTTCAGTGCAAACAATGTCTCCTCAGGACTGAAAATTAGTGACTCTCCCTCCCTCTCCTGTTCCCACACACTTTATCTGTGTGTAAAGTTTTCACAGAGGGTGACCTGCCTTCCCCTACTGACTCTTTTCTTTTATTAGTAGTTGAGGTGGTACTAGTTGACGGCACTGTGGGGATTTAGCTCACACTGTCTCCCTCAGCAACTGCATTATCGCACCACGCCCACCGCGGGAGGCCCAGTCACACCCACCACCAGCCCACTACCCGTCAGGAACCCCTACTAACTTAAGCTGCTATAGACCAATGAGGGCGTGTCCTGCCCCTCCCTGAGTTATCCCTCAGACTGAGAGCTTGAGACACCAATTCCCGAATCCTGGGCAGCTGGGGATGGGGCAGGGGTGAGGGCAGACAGGCTGGGGCAGTTCTGCTGCTGGGAGTGGAAACCAAAGGCCAAGTCAATGAACCTAAGGACACCACCATCCTTTTCCTCATGCTCCATGATGTGAAAAATGCCTTGCTGGGTGCCCTCCTCCCCCAGCAGGTGGCACGAAACCGGCATGTGCTGACTGTGGAAGCACCTGAGACTGGGCCTTGTATCCTAGGGGCACCTGCAGGTCTCATTCCCCCTTCCCAGGAGGGGAGGGGAGGATGAGACATCTCAGGGTACCTTCCTCCCAGGAAGCTCACCAGTCACCCTGG
Organism: Scalopus aquaticus; assembly: GCA_004024925.1. Taxonomy (NCBI): domain Eukaryota; kingdom Metazoa; phylum Chordata; class Mammalia; order Eulipotyphla; family Talpidae; genus Scalopus; species Scalopus aquaticus. Next base: position 61,700 of record PVIJ01006021.1, read on the forward strand.
GAGCAGCAGTGAAAAAGAAAGAAAATTTGGAGTTAAAAAAATAACATAAATCACAGGGCAATCACTTATTTTAGGATCCAAGTCAAGCTTTTTATACCAGTTATCTTGGATGTATGAAAAAGAGGTACATCAAGATCTCCAGGGAGGGTTTTCCAGGATAGCCTCCTCCTCCACACGACCTTCACAATATTTCTCACTTAAATGAGCAATGACCTATGCATATAAAAAGGGATTGCTGAAAACCACCCCTTCATAAATAGAATATATAGTGGTAAATGCACTGCCTGGAAAGTAACACCCTCCCGGGCCCTTCACAAGACTAACCCGGCTGAAAACCGGCCCTCATTCCTTCCCAGTCTCTGGGCTCTGCTGCTCTCAGCTCAGGGCCTGCTGGTTACGCCAGGCAGAGGCGCTGGCAACTCCACAGCAGAGACCCCGCCCAGGGTGACGGTGAGCTGAGATATTGTGCGCTGATCTCCCCAGCGCGATGGGCCTGTCTGCTCTCCTTTGTCCACACTGTACAGGCCCACTTCATTGGGGACATTTCTACAAGAATGTCAGTGGAAGCCTGCCCAGGAAGAAAGGTCCAATTCTTTGATCAGTCTATCATCTTGAATCCATCGTGTCAATTTGGAAAGTTCCCAGATGACTCTGACATTCAGTCTCTCCCCACTGCTTCTGGAGAAAGACCTTGGGAATTCTGAGATGACCAGTGGTTTAGCAACATGGTACAGTGTTATCCTATCAGGTGGGAGGAGGAGCTGCAGGTGTACGCTGGGGACAGCGAAATGAGGGACAAAGACAAAATAGGAGACAGAAAGAAGGAGCAATAAAATCACATATTTGGAGGGGGAATGGGTGGCCCCTCGTGAAGGTCTTCAAGGTACAACTGCCCCCCATCAAAGCATCCCACCCAACATGTGCTTAGGTTTACAAGACTCTTTCCTCCCTCAAATTGTGAGCTCCCAGGATATAAGAATGATGCCTGCTCCTTCCCCTTTCTTGGCTTCTAAGTACCTCTGAGTAGAATCTGTTTAATAAATACCTTTTAACTGATAATATTTTACTCCCTGATTAAATATTTACAAAATATCCGGATAAAATATCCCAATTAGAATACACCATGAAGGTACCGTAGGGGATAAAATGACATTGGCCGTGAGGAAGCTTAAAGTCCAAAAGTGTTACTTCGTTCTACACAATAAAAGCATAGAAACAGCACTGTTTCTTGGGACTCAGAAGACCTGAATTTTATTCTTGATTCTGAAAATAACTAGCCAGATCACTTTGGGAAATTTACTGAAACTTTCTGTTCTCATTGTCCTCGAAGCAAAGCGGTTGAATTATAACTATAAAATTCATACCAATTTTTAACCTGTCATTTTTGAGTCAGTCACACAAACTGAGTGCTGCTTTGTTTCTCCCTTCCACAAAAGAGGCCCACGCCAACCGTGTGTCAGTATTTTCCTCCTTCCTCTACCCTCAAGTTTTCCTTCTCAACACAAGAATCTGCCTGAGGAATCTGAAGAGATCTGAGCTTTATTCCCAGCCCTCCTGTTTCTTGCCATGGTAACTGAAAGAATTTACTAAACAAGTTTGGGTGTCACCTTTTTTGGAACTGACTAATGGAACTAATAATATTGATTATTCTTGTTATCTAATGACACCTTACTGCAAGAACCCAATAAAAACACCTTAAGGATAAAGCATCACAAGCAGTATGTTGCAATTTACAGGAAAGAATACAGTCGGTGGGTCCCAGGTAAGGAACACCAAGTTCCTCAAAAAGACTTTGCTGCACTGTGTGTCCCCTGAATCATTCAGTGTTTTGTGAAGAGGCAGCGACCTGAGACACAGGAACAGAAAGTGAGGAAGACCCAGCAGGAGTGGTGAGCTGTATGTAGCCTTTCCAATTCCAGGCCTGGTTTCTCCACCCCCCACCCACAGCTCCTCCACGGGCTGCTGAGGAAACCCCATCATCTTTACTTCAAAAGCACACCGCTTCCTGCCTTTCCTCAGGTCTTAATTCAAGTGTCCCCATTGGGGAGTCAGATGTCCTCAGCTCAAATGTACTGTTTACACGTGTTTGTGGCCTCCTTCTCCACCCAATCAAGGCGCTCTCAATCAGCACGTTCTCTTCAAGCAAAAAAGCTTCCTCAGCCTCTGCCCAACAATTGAATGCCAAGAGGCCTTCCTTCTCCCAGACTGATGGGAAACTGCTATTTGTCAAGGTAAAGTCCTCTTACCATGCAAGAGGAAAGGCAACTAACTCCACCTCTCTCATGACGATTGCTTGTTTTTTTCCTAAGATGAAAAGTACCTAACTAGAATCGTTCTTGCTTTTCCTATCCCCAACACTTCACATTCCCCAAGGTTTTATAAAATATTCCATAATAATAATTTTGCATATAAAATTCCATAAAACTTGAGTCCAGGCCTGCCATAATTGAGGTAAAAAATTCTCAGAAACCTATGGAAGTAACCATGGTAGTTACTAACCGTTGTGACATTGGAGGCTGTTCTTTATATTAATTAATATTTAATTAAGAATTAAATTTTTTCCAAATGTTTACTAACACAGAGTTAGACATTATGAACAAAAAGGGACCTACATATTGCCTATCAAACCACAAACAGCATATGCTCAGTAAAAACTTGACAAAGAGTATTAAAGGCACTTATACCCATAATTTGAAATTCTTTCTATAGAAATTCAGTCCATAAACACACTCGCACGTGTGAAAAACCATGCACAGATAAAGGTTTTCATTATAACATGCTATGTATTAGCAAGACATTGAGAACTGTGTAGCAATCCACAGAAAGAACTGAGTAAAATATGAAATAAAATAAAATTTAATATTATTCAAAACGACAACACGGTGATTTAAAAACGTCACTCCTCCCTTCAAGAGCTGGAGTCCAGCCCCAACTCCTCACCTCTCAAGAGTTGGCTGGACTTAGCACCATGTACCACATATCATTTACTATGGTATGTGGCTTTTTTTTTTTAACTATTTTTTTTTTTATACATACAAGCTGGGGTACAGGCCAGAGGCGTGGGGCGGCGAGAGGGTTCACCAGAGACAGAGTGGGGAGCAGAACAGGTATGTGGCAGATAGTATGTGGTTCCCAAGACTAGGTTATAAAAGGCATTACAGTTTCCTTCCTTTCACTTTTCCTAGTCACTCCTTGTCTTCTCTTCTTGGAGAAGCCAGCTGCCATGTCAAAAAGAGACTCAAGCAGGCCTATGGAAAGGCCCAACAGTAGTGAGGAACCAGGGCCTAGTGCCAATGGCCTAGGGAGTGAGGCATCTCAAAAGTGGACCCTCCAGCCCTAGTCACACCTTCGCATGATTACAGCCCCAGGAAACCTCAGCTGTAATCTCATGAGACCCTGAACCAGCTAAGCTGCTCCTGTGGTTCCTAACCCTAGAAATGTTTGTTGTTTCAAGACGCTAAATTTTAGCCATCTGTTACTCAACAACAGATAATTAACACACATAGGTAATATGACTTGAATAAAATACATTTGCACTTTAAGAAAAAAATTTGCTTGTCCCTTTTCAAAAATCCTTATGCATCATATATTCAAATGTGGTTACCTCTTACATGGTGCAATAATAATTATTTTCTAGCTATATAAGAGTGTGCAATAATAATTATTTTCTAGCTATATAAGAGTAACATTTCCTTAAACCTTAAGAGGAAAAAAATATCCTCTTTGGCATCATCTGACTGATTTTACTTCCCAAATTACAAGGATCTTAATGGTAAAACTTACGTATCAATTAGGGATGCAATTTAGGAAAAATCAAGATAAGGAAAATTGACAAAAAGCAAAAAGAAGAAGGAAGTAATCTAAATAGCTTTAACTGCTTTCAAAAGAAAGAAAAAATGTTTTAAATTACTGCTACTTGGCAATCTGTCATCTATCCTTGAATATTCTGTTCCAGATGACCAACATAAACCGCAATTTTAATGAAAATGATGACGGACTAACTAACAACGATTTAGCAAATATCCTGAGAGGTTTTACATTAGTGGTCGCACGCAGCCCTCAAAAATCACAAGTTACTTTCTGCTACTGGCCCCACTTTTACATGAGGAAATTAAACTTCAGCAAGGTACAATAACCTGCCTGATGCCACACAGCTGATAAGAAGCAAAGCCACTATCTGAAAAACTGCCCTTTGGACTGTGCAACCAGAACTTTTACTCACTCTCTATATTCGATGCTATCATGGCCCATATTGTACCCAGCTTAGTGATATGTGAGATGGTGGTTTTATCAAATGCCATCTGGATCATTAACCAAGTACTTAGAACATGTGCAGCACCAGTGGAAAGCCTCCCAAGCATTGTTTCATTTCACCCTCACAACCACCCTCCAGGTAGGGACTGCCATTACCCCATTTTACAGATAAGCTAATCGAGCCCCATAGGGCTGGGTGACCCAAGGTCCAGACCGCAAAGCCAGGCTTCCCAGGCCATCTGAAACCAAAACCAATGTCCACAACATGATGCAAATGCAAAAAGCTTATAGCTTCACAAATAACAAAGGTTCCTAAATGAAGAGGAGGTGGGCTATTGGGGAGATGTCTAGGTGCTTCCAAAGACATTACTGGGGTTACGGGGCTTATGGAAAGAAAAGGAAACAAACATTCTGTGTCTCTGTCTCCATAGAACCTGGGGATTTTAAAGTGGTTCTAGAAGCATCTGGAGTATGCTCACAGCCCCCATCACTGTTTGAAATTCCCTGTAGAGCAAGGAGGACGAGCTGTTGACGTGCCTCATTCCCATGTTTATTCATCGTCGCCTATCAATGCTGTCTCTGGAGAAACAGAAGGCCTGACTGCAGGTTATTTATTCATTCTTCAGTCATTTATTCAGTTCCTACCAAGTGCCAAGCACTCTTCCAGGACCTGTTTACACAACAACAAATGATTTAAAAAATTCTTGCCCCTGTGGAATTTATATTCCAGTGGGTAGAAAGAAAAAAGAGACAATAGACTAAATAAATACACATTAGGTTAGACTGTGTAAGTGCTATGGCGAAAAATAAATTGTAGGGGGGGAAGATGAGAAATGAGAAATGTGGGGATGAAGGTTGCAATTTTCATTAGGCTGGTCAGGGATATCTCATTTAAAAGGTTCAAAATATTACTGTTACCTAAATCATGCAGGTTTCAACTGATTCCAACTTTTTCCTCTTGAATCAAAAGGGTTTATGAATAATTGCCAAAGAGTTTTCTCCTGGTACTGTGGTAATTATTTATGCAAAGTAGCTAAACAAGTCAGGTGCAACACCCCCCCTCCCCCTGCGAAAGGCTCTCTGAACCCATTTGGGAGAACTGGATCGTCAGTCCCCCTCCATTTTGAGTAAGAGCCAGTATCTAACTGGGGTCTGGTGATCCAAGTCTTTTCTTTGAAAATCCTTTGACAGCACAAGGCAAGACAGTGGGAAAGAAAGGTTTGGTTTTACAGAGGTTGAGCGTAAGTTATAGCTACCCCTCAAAAATCCTGGGCAAAATGCAGCGATTTGGTTCGTTAGCTCCTAGATGCTCAGATCAGAAATGGGAAAGGGATTGTCCCCCAAGTCTGGTCATGCCCACAATGCAGAGATGTAAAAGCAGACTCAGACCCCACTCAGATGTGTGACTTGGAATAAGGGCTTAACCACTGCAGGCCTCAGTTTCCCCATCTGCACCACAAAGCAACATCATCTCTAGCAGACAGCTGTGACCTCCTGTGACTGCAAGACTAGGGGCCCAGAGGCTCACCTTCCATGTCACATTCTGCAGCTGCCTCCTGGACCAACTTCAAGCAGAAAATTTCCTCTCGTAGGCCCATCCGCTTATTCATACTCGCAGACAGAGCAGTTTGTAAAGTCACCTTACCAGCTCAGCAAAAGCATTTGTGAAGGAATACCTGATGATAAAGTCACTGGCACCTCACATCCACGTGAGTGAAACAGCAATGAGCTGTATTAAACTGGGAGTACAGGAAGAATGCCCCCCACTTTGCTTGTTTCTAATAGCACACTGGCCTCACCCAACATGACAAACCAAAGACTCCCTCCTCCTTCTTTCTGTCTCCATGGCCACCACTCTTACTTGCTGTTCCACACCAGGACCAGAGTGACACACATTTGGGGATCAGGAGGCCCCTTTAGCCACCTCTCCGTCCCTCCGTCAGGAAGCCCTGGGCCACCTTTTCCAGTGAGCACATGGGGCTGGTCGTGACCTCCCTTTCTTTCCCCAGTAGAACATCTTCCCACCTCAGTAGTAAGAAATGCCCACGTGTGTCCAGCTGAACTCCAGCAACCAGCAACCAGAGGACCCAGTCCTTTTTTTATTTTAAATTTTACCAGAGAGAGGCCAATAACAATCCACCACGTGCTGCCGCCCCTCCCCCACTGGAACTCACCCTGCCTTAAAGGTGGCGGCCCCAAAACCCAGCTTTCCTTCAGAACCTCCTTCCAAACTCCACACAGACCCTCTCACCACACCCCAATGTGTGCACAGATCCAATACTTCCCAGACCCCCTGCCTCTGCTCTAGGCTAGTTCTTTATTTGACCGACAAGTGCCTAGGACTCACAGGGAAGCCATCTCTCAGGTCCTCAGTGAGCACTCCTCAATCACAACTCCACACCCTTATAGAAGGAAGGCACCACAACACTGTAAGCGAACCCCCAAATTCCAACTCCTTCCTCTCACTTCCCCCAACCCACCACTCACAGCAGAAGAAAACTACAAGCTACCTCCCCCCACCGGGCTATAAAATCATTCTTCACACCACACACAGAGACATATACAAAAGGGTGTGTAGATCCAGCTTCCATCCAGAGGAGGAAAACATATACAGGCAGGTGCACGCACACACACACACACACACACACATACACAATATTTATGAGTGAATTTTGTTTCATATGTGTGTTTGCATCATTTTATGACTTGATGTTTCTATTTGTCTACGTTTAACAAATTAACAAGGGCATTTTGACTAAAGGAGATCAGCACGAATCCACACACTCCTGTGCACACACACCAAGAGTCCGGGTGGACACCGGATTTACAAGCATACCTCATCACCTCCCGCAGATTCGCTTTCTGAAGGAGGGCCTGGCAATAGCAGCAGAGAAGCACAGTCCACAGAGCAGCCACAGCCCAGGTGATGGAGTTAATGGCTTCAAATGCAAATGACTCCCAGGCTTTTATCGTCAGGATCAGCTCTACCAGTTAATTAGTAATCACAGGCTTCCCATGAGGAGAAAACCCCTAAGATCTTTGAACAAGAAGCAACCACCCTGACTGCTCTAAGCCCTGCAGGCCCTGACTGTTTTCTCCCGCAGTGAGACTGATCGGGTGGGTGGTAAAAGAACACAGTCCAACTCAACATGTACGTGATAAAGAACAAAGAGTAAACAACCCCAGGATCCTAGAAGAGTCCATCTATCCCCATGACCTAACCTTTCAGTAGCAGGTGACACTTGGTGGCCCAATCTGCTGATTTGTGTTTGAAGGGAACAGCTTTGAGATTTTTCAAAATAATTTTATTTTCTTCCCTCCAGAAGAGGTACCACAAAGACCAGCTGGCGGACTGGTGCTTTCCATGGACCTCTCTTGGATTTATGTTTTTAAATGCATGACACAAAATATATAAAGATACAAAAAAACCCACAAATTCCACTGAACTACTAGAATATTTTTAATGGACTGAAGCAATGCCTGTGCTTCTTCTATGATATGAATTTAAAATTTTTTCATTAATTAAAAAAATTAACTTTAGTTAAAAATTAAATTTAAAACTAGTTGCTATTAGAACTTCCCTCTTCTGGAGGGAAGACATAAAACTTTCATTATTTGTAGATGACATGATAATATACACTGAAAACCCTAATAACTCACTAAATGACAAAACAATATAGCAATTCAGCAAAGTGACAGTTTACAATATCAAGATACAAAAGTCACTTGCACTCTTATATGCAAACAATGACCTAGAAGAGGAAGAAATCAAGAAAACAATCCCATTTAAATGCCAAGTAGACAAAAGAGCAAAGGACCTATCCAATAAAAACTGTAAGACATTGCCAAAAAGAAAATAAAAAGACATAAAGAAGTGGAAAGATATCTTGTTCATGGATTAGAATAATTAACATTGTTAAAAAGGCCATCTTACTCAAAACAATACATAGATTAAATGCAATCCTTATCAAAGTTTCAATGGCATTCCTAAAAAAAAAAAAAGAACAAAAAATACTGAAATTCATATGGAGTTAAAAAAATACCTTGAAGAGGCAAAGCAATTCTGTAAAAAAGAGGAAGAATGGGGGATCATACAGATTTCAAACTATATTAAAAGCCATAATAATCAAAACAGTATGGAACTGGACCTAAAACAGTTACACAGGCCAATGGAATACAATTGAGAGCTCAGAAATGAATTCTGTATTTGGATAGTTAATCTACAACAAAGGATTTAAGAGTATACATTGGAGAAAGGAAAGTCTCTTCAATAAATGATGTTGGGAAAATTGAACACATGCAAAGTAATGAAACTAGACCACTAACTTATACTATTGCACAAAAATTAATTCAGAATGTAGGAAAGACTTGGGTGTAAGACCTGAAACCATAAAATACATAGAAGAAAACACAGGCAAAACATTCCATGATAAAGGTTTCAGAGATGTCTTTGTGGATTCATCTCCAATATCAGGGAAAACAAAAGAAAATATAAACAAATGGGACTACATAAAACTAAAAAGCTTCTGCACAGAAAAAAAAAAACCCTATCACTAAAACAAAAAGACACCTTTCTGAATGGTAGAAAATATTTGCACATCATACAGCTGACAAGAGGCTGATAGCCAACATCTGCTAAAATAGGTAGAAGAAAACTGAATAACTTCTCCAAAGAAGACATACCAATGACCCACAGATACATGAAAAAAATGCTCATTATCACTTATCAGGGAAAATCAAATCAAAATCATAATGAGATACTACCTCAATCTAGGAGAATGGCCCACATCAAAAAGACCAAAAATAACAAGCGTTGGCAAGGATGTGGAGATAATGGAACGCTCCTACATTGGTGGTGGGAATGTAGGCTGGTCTAGCCCCTGTGGAAAACAGTATGAAGATTTCTCAAAAGATTAAAAATGGATCTACCATATGACCCAACAATTCTACTCCTATCTGAAGACTGCAAAGACAATGATTCCAAGAGATATATGCAGGCCTATGTTCACTGCAGCACAACTTACAATAGCCAAGTTGTGGAAACTACCTACTTGCCCAATGGGTGGATGAGGAAGATGTGACGGAAATACTACTCAGCTATAATAAAATAGATAAAACTCTTGCCATGTGTGACATTATGGATGGAACAAGAAGGGATTATATTAAGCAAAATAAGTCAGAAGGAAGACAAATAACAGGTGGCAGGACTTATATGTGGAATAGAAAGAGACCAAACAAAAGGTCAGATAAAGCCAAACCAATAACAAAACCTAGTTATGACTGCAGAATTGAAGCTTCTGGGGGGGTGCAAAATAGGGAGGGGGCACAATGTGCCAGAGTGAAGGAGGGGCCTTGGAGGTGGGTGTGGTAAGTAGTATGTGGTATGGAGTATGTGGTATGGTAACATATACCTGAAGGATGTCATCTATGCCTGTAAAGCATATACAGTGTTGTAAACCAATGTTACCTCATTTAAAAATATAACAGAAAAGACCTAGAATAAAAAGTATGTATTATTCAATTACCCCAAAGTGCACAGAGGGGTGCTAGACACTTAGCAAGTCCCCCACTATCTAATTCCTTCAAAGCCAGACCAATTTGAGGGACCTATCCTGGCCACTAAGCCAAGAAGAGACTGCTTAGCCCCAGTGTTTGTTCTCCATCTTCTTGGCATTAAACATGAGTTAATGGATTCTCACTTCCTGGAATAAAATTCTTACAGAAAATAAAATCTTCATCTGTCTAAATGTTACAATAAACTGTTAACTGTTTAATGTTAGCAATAAACTGTGGGTGGGTGAGATGACCCTGAAAGTATCACTAATAGTCTATTAGTCTAAAACACTTAAATCTAACATTTAAATCAAGATAACTCACTTCTTGGAGAGTGTTTCCATGTTAAACCTTCAAATGGTAGGTTAGTGGATTCCGGTAAAACGTCATGGCAAGAGTGGGGTTTGGAACCAAACCAGTCTAGTTTTGAACATTGGATTCTCCACTTACATGCTATAGACTCTAGGCAGTCCTTTACTATTTTGGAAGCTCAGTTGCCTTCTCTTCAAACTACAGATGCTAATATGCACGTCATAATAGCATTCAGAGCCTAAGCTGAAATAATAAGTACCTGGCATCTGATTCAATCTCCCAATCCCTCCCCAACTTCTTTTTTTCTCAGAATAAAATAAAGTACAGTAAGCAGTGCCATCAGCTTCAATTCTGTTAAGAACTATATAGCTCTCCAGCTCATCTACACCCAGGAATAGCTTCACTAGATTGAGTTGAAAGAGGGAGACTCTTCTGTCCATGGACCAACTTCAGGACAAGTGAGCCTCCAGCGCTACCCACACAGAACTGATCCCACAGGCCAGTGGCACAAAGCCAGGTCTGGTCCATTATTTTGTTCTAAGAAGTCTTTAGACGTCCCTTTTCTCTCCTCTTTTTACTCCCTCTCCCCTTTCTCCCTCTCCTTCACCTCCGCCCTCCCGCTCCCTCTCTCACACATACACCATCACACACACTGCTCAAACCCAGAAACACACGGCGCCTACCCCCTTCCAATCACAAATCACGTCCATCTCTACCACTACACACTTACATGTACCTCTTTCTTATTGCAAGGAGTTGACTCTCCTTTTGTTTCAGATACAAACCGTTCACATCAGAGGCCACCGGGAAAGGGAGAAATGGAGTTGTTTGGGGTAAGAGTAATTTCTTTGCCCAGAAGTGCTCAGAGGAAGGTGAGAGCAGAAGGGACTTACACTGAATATTTCAGCATTTCCTTCCCTTGTGAAATACCTGTTATTCAGCAGTTTCCTGCTGGCTTTCATCCCTTCCTGCCCCCTCACCCCACCGACTGAACACCTGCCACACACATGCAAGTCCAAGGAGAAAGTTATTAGGAATAAAACATTATCTAAGATTCACATGCTAGTAATAAAACTTTACTTTTGTGGAACAACCTTGCAATGTTCAGAGCACTTTAATCTGTACTACGTCATGAATCACAACAACCCCAATTGATAGGGCAGGTATTTATAATGCTCATCTATAAATGAGTGAACAGAAACTAAGAACAATAACTTACTAAAGGTCACACAATAGCAGCAGAGTCAAACACATGCTAATTAAATTACGATCTAGTAATACAATATTCATAGTCTGAAGTCAGTAAATCTGGCAAGTTGCTTTTTTCATTCTATACATTTGTTTATTCATTTTAAAAAAAACTTCAATTTTTTTTAAAGATGTATTTATTTATGCATATAAACTGGGGTACAGACCAGAGGCGTGGGGCGGTGAGAGGGTTCACCAGAGACAGAGTGGGGAACAGAACAGGCAGATTGATGGAAATACACTGCTGAGGGGAGCAGCGGGCGAGGCAGGAGAGGTCTGCTGCGCCATGTGGGATTCTCCCTGGTCAGGCTTCGAACTCACATTGCCGCTGCCGACAGCTCCACAGTGCAGCACTTAACTGCTGTGCCACCAGGGAGGCCCAACTTCAAAGTTTTGAAGTTCCCATCAGTTCTCCCAAAGTGGAAATTCTCAGATCCTATCATTTATCAAATTCTCTCGTCCTCACCTCCTGGATGGCTACTTTTCTTTAACCCCAAATCCTGTAGCAGAGAGTCCCAATATTTCCTCCTTCACACCCAGAGGACACCCGCCCACTCCTGCAGGGAAGGGCAACATAATCCTGACCCTCTGGTCCCAGCTGACTGGGCCAGTGCTGGGCAGCCGACCCAACCTGGTCCAATCAGATGCTTCCTCTCAGACACTAGGATTTGAGACACAGAGCCTAGATCATACCACGTTGGGCATTAAGATCTTAATTTTATTGAGGCAGAAATTAGAGTTTTACTAAAAAAATACTTGCTTTCCCAAAAGAGAAAGGAGTAAGCATGTAGACAGTAGCAAGAATCAGAGGCCATTTAAATTCAAAAAAGGAAAAGCAGAGACAAGCTGCTGGGATTCTTCCTGCTTCTGTAAAGGGAATTTCAGGTGATGCGCCGGCTTCTTCACCAAGCTACCGCCTCTACTATCCCTGCCATCACTGCTCTGGGACACACATCCTGTACCCCTCTCACTGCCGTTTTTGTCACACAGTGGGGGTGACTGGCAGGCCTGGACTTGGGGGTTCCTGAGACTCCTGGCACCTGCGGCTCCAAAGCCCATTTAACTATAGAGTCTGACTACAGAGTCCGGATCTCATTTACGGTGGAGCATTCAGGTGCAGGGCAGCTAATTCCTGCTGACAAAACAAGATGGATTTTGAATAAAGCTCCGGCCCCACCCATGTGGACCCTGTGAGGTGAGGCTATGGCTGGGATGGTGGGAATCCCTTACTCCCTGGCACCCCGGGCGTTCGCAAATGTCGGTGTGCATCAGCCACAGATGAGCTCCAATTTCAGAGCAGTTGCTTCCACAGTCCTAAGTGGAGTCAACCACCTGCATTTCTAACAGGTTCTCTGCGACACTGAACATCCTATCTGATGTCACGTGCGAAGACTTACCTGAGATGACCCTAATGAATCAATTCTTCCAGTCAGAGAGCCTATTAATCCACCCTCTGTGTTCAGAGAGAAGCTCCAGGGAGCCCCTAGCCTTGCTGCCCCTGGTGGCTACAGTTTTGTTACTGGGTCAAGTTCCACTGCCCAGTTCCCGCTCCCCTCAGGGGCTCTCCTGACTGGCTACTCAAAGGGTTGTGAGAAGCTGTCGGTCTTTAACCTTCACTGCAGGAAACATGTGTGAACCCCAGGAGTGACATCACATAGGATCTAGCAGGGGCTACATACGATTCTACATCCAGAGAACAGCGTGAACAGTAAGTCCCAGGTTAAAGGAGGTGGCCAACCAAAGAAGCAAAAGTCTAGTTGTGTGTCCCATACGTGAGGAACACACAAGGACAACAACACATAATCTCAGCTTTTGAGCAGCTTGCCAAAATGGCAGATACACACAAATGCAGACTTTAATAAATATGGTAAGTGCAACAGCAGTGGGTGAGCAAAGCAAGATGGAAACAAAGAACAACAGGACGGGCGTCCAAAGGACGCCCTCATGCAGGCTGCCGGGAGAAATCAGAAGAGTTCCCTTCACCACTAAGGACTTCTCCTCTTAGGCTTCTGTTTGCACATCACTAGTAGCGATGTTAACCCACAGAGCCCACAGACATAACCTCTCAGTGATCTTAAGTGAGCCTAGAATGTTCCCTGCCCTTTCCCGTACCCAGAGAGGTCTCCTGAGATGAACCCAGACTGTCCTCCCTGGGAATGCGATGACCTTTAACCTCCACTCCCTCTCCAACCCTGAGGTAGTGCACAAGGGCTTAACCACCAGCCTCCAAAACATACCTGTTCAAATCGGGTTGGGGTGGGAAAGGACGTGAGCAGACATTTGCCCAGGGCTACAGTAGCCCCACCGCCCTGACCTGCAGAATGGCATCTAGGCTGGTAGGAGAGTGCTGGGGTGGGGGGACTTGGAACGTCTGGGGTTAAAATCCTCACTCCCCACTCGGTCATTCAGTATCCCCCACCAACCACGGCCTCCATACATCTGGCTATTTAGGCTCCTGTGCCGCCCATTTTCAGCAGTCAAGTGGAAGGGCCTCGTGTTCTTCACAGGACAACTGTGAAAGGCCACTCAACCTACCCTCACGTGACAGGTGGGGTCTGAAACTCCGGTTCTGTAAAATACAGGTTAATCGGGGTCACATTACCACAAGGTAATTGGGGGGTGGGGGACTGCAGAGGTGGCGCTGGGAATCCCAGGCCTGACGGTGTTTGGCGCCACCTGGTGGGAGTTCCCAAAGAGTGAAGAGAACGCAGGCCCCGCACTAGCTAGAATAAGGGGAAATGGCAGTGACTGCAAGACTCCTTGGGTTCGTTGGGTCCCATTTCTTTGTCCGATTATCCGAGGAGACTGGAGACTGTACCTTTTTCCAGGCCTCACCTACAGCGCACATTCCACCCCCTTCCGCTTGACAGAGCGAACAGCCCGAGGCCATTGTCCACCCACCTCATCGCGCTATGTCCTGAACAGCGAGCCCCTAAGTCCCAGGAACTGCTGTCCCTATTCTCTCCTAATCTCCTGACAGGGAGATCTTTCAGTCCTCCCTGCAGGCTGGTGCAGGCACTTCAACCAGCCTTTGCCTTCAGAACCCAAAGAACTTGAGCTTGAATTCTGCTCCAACACACCTGCAGCTTCAAGAGTTAGCCCAGCACCTCTCCATCTCCTCCCAGGGAGTCTGCTCTCTCCACGCAGGTTCGCGCTGTAAAAAAGAAAAGACAACAATGACACAACCGAAAACTTTTCTCTCCCAGTGACTGTGTGTGTGCGTGCTTGTGTGCCTGCGTGTGTGTGTGTGTGTGTGTGTGTGTGTGTGTGTGTGCATGTGTGCCAAACTTTGCGGTAGGTTGAGAGGGCGCCTTTACGTCTAAGTTCCTTCGGTACAATACTGCCACCTGGTGTGGAGAAGAGCCAAGGACAACCAGCCCGGTCTACAGTACTGACCTCTGTGGGGGTGCAGCCGAAAAATGAAGGACCCCAAAGAGACGATCACAAACACTCTGACTTAAGCACAACGTCATTGCTAAGAGATTATGTACCAGAAGGACTACCTGATTATCGGAGTATGAGTAGTTCAGGATAAAACAGGAGTGAACGTTTCTAGTAATGGTTAACCTGTGTGACATTATCTATACATACAGTAAGTTTAGTCAGAAAGAAAACATGAAAAAGACAAAGTGTCTACAGAGACAAATGGGGCAGCACACATAACTCATATTAGAGAAAAATTAAAGGAAAATGAGGGAAAGAAGGCAGGATGAAGGCCATCACAGACACACAATGATAATAACAACTAACCATCATTTCCTTCACTCAGGAACATAATATGCTTAATCATTCAGGGTTTCCTCAGTATGTTTTTTAAAAGTTGTATCATTTTCTCAATAATTTCGTGGACAATTTCTGTCAGATATGTCATATTTTTATATTTTATATTAAATATATGCTAGTAAGAGCACATGTATTTATCATGTACCTGAGGGGAGTAAGGGAGAAGGCAAGGGTCACAGATGACAATTTAGAAGGAACAGAGGCCTGGGCGTGGGGGCTAAAGGTTACTGTCGGGACTTAGCTGCTATGGTGAGAAAGATCGGAGGCCCTGAAAGGCTTCAACAGAGCAATGCCCCCATCTTAGTTCTATTTTAACACAGTCGTTACTGTTGCTGTGTAGAAAGTGGGGTAAGAGATCTGGGCGGGAAGCAAAAATAGAAGCCAAAACCTTCAGCGATAATCCAGGTCAGCTAGCCCCTCGCCCTCTCCCTGCATGGCAAGGTGCTGTCTTGCTCGTGCGAATACTCCTCTTGCCAAACACGGTTGCTGGCACAGCAATGATGACTGAACGACAGTCCAGGGCAGTCACGCCGTCAAACGCTGGTACCAGGCGAGGAGTGGCCCTTATATCCACATAAAAAACATAAGCCTGGGAGAGACTCAGGGCCCAGAGGTGATAGCAGCCACGCAAACGGAAAGAGGCACCATTTCCAACCTCAGTTCCCCCATAAATCTCTGTGTGCTTTGCCTGCTGCCAGTTTCCATGAGCAAATCCCATAAGCAAATCCTACTCGCCTTTCCACTCACGCAGGTGCAGAAGGGCATGCAAATCTGGGCTTGGGAAATCGAGACCCTCTCTTGTTTGCATCCCTGATGCTGTGATGTGCTCCCCTGGGGAGGCAGTCCCACAGAAACAACTGGAGTTAGTAAAGGCTTCTGCATCACCCCAAAGAGAACCATCACTCATGGCTTTTGCCATGAGCCCTTACGGGAAGCCAAGAGATCTTCTAAGACAGCAGCATTCCTCTGAGTGTGCTGCCAGGACTTTTGATGCAGCCAGTCTGGAATAACTCTAGGGCAAGGTTGGACGCCTGGGGAAGGAGAGGCTCGGCTCAGAAGACACACTCACCTTTCTCGGCCGGGTGGCACATGAGGCTTCTTGGCCCCGGGAGAAGGGACACCATGCTGATGCTGACTCCTGCTGTCACTGTGTCCTATGAGGTCAAGGGTGTGTTTCTGGCCCTTTCAGTTCTGGAGTTTGCAGTGGGCATCCTGGCCAATGCCTTCATTTTCTTTGTGAACCTCCGGGACGTGGTGAGGAGGCAACCACTGAGCAGCTGTGACCTTGTCCTGCTGGGTCTCAGCCTCACCCGGCTCTTCCTGCAAGGGCTGCTGTTTCTGGACGCCATCCAGCTTACCCACGTCCAGCAGATGAAAGACCCGCTGAACCTCAGCTACCAAACCATCATCATGCTCTGGATGATCGCAAACCAAGCGAGCCTCTGGCTGGCCACCTGCCTCAGTCTCCTCTACTGCTCGAAGATTGTCCGTTTCTCATACACCTTCCTGGTCGTCCTGGTGAGGTGGGTCCCCAGGAAGATGCCCCAGATGCTCCTGAGTGCACTCCTGGCCTCCTGCGCCTGCATCACCTTCTGTCTGTGGGACTGTTTTCGCCGACCCAGCCTCTTCGCCGCAGCTACGGGAGTCACGAACCACAGCAAAGAACTCAACGTGCAAGTCATACAACTCCATTTCTTCCATTCCTTCCTCTTGTGCAGCCTGGGGGCTGTCCCCCCTTTCCTAATTTTTGTCGTTTCTTCTGGGGTGTTAATTGTCTCCCTGGCGGGGCACCTGAGGACAATGAGGGCCATAACCAGGGACTCTCGAGACCCCAGCCTGGAGGCCCACAACAGGGCCCTCAAGTCTCTGGCCTCCTTCCTCTGCCTCTACGTGGTGTCGTTCTGTGCGGCCCTGGTGTCGGTGCCTCTACTGCTGCTGTGGCAGCACAAGCTGGGGGTGATGGTCTGCGTGGGGGTCATGGCCGCCTGTCCCTCGGGTCACTCAGTCGTCTTGATCTCAGGCAACCACAAGCTGAGGAGAGCTGTAGGGGCCGTTCTACTCTGGGCCCACAGCCGCAGATGGGGCAGAGCGGACCCCAGAACACCAACTCTCTGCTGAGAGTGGACATGAAGTGCGTCTCCATGAACGTGCCCCCTGGTCGGCCAGAGAGCCTGCAGAAGCCTATTCTAGTTTCTTCTGCAAAAATCCCCTTAGAGTCTCTCCACTGTGCGCCACAGGACTCACCCACAGAATAAAGTACTTGAAGCTCTGTGCACGGCCTTGGCCAGTGGCATTTGTTCCTGAGGTTTGCTTGGTGAAGTGAACTCAACAGAGATGGAAAAGCCTGTGGATTATTAGTGCTTGGCATAAGCCAAACCACGAGTAGTCACCTCTTCTGAAATAATCTCTAAATTCCAAAGCGATGGGCTCAGCTTGCATGTGGCTGCCAAGTCTGTATCTTAGAACTGGTGTTGGCACGATCTTTGGACATGTTTTCACTCTTATGGCCATTATACGGCCCTGCTCCAGCTCTGCAGTTTTCATGGAAACATGAGAAAGGAAGAGACAAATTGGGAAGAACAATCATGTCGTCGTTTCAACTTTAAGAGGTATTACATTAAAGCATCCCAGGAACCAGAGGTGTGGGGGGCATTTTGTCAGAAATGCATGTTCAACCTGCTTTCTATCAGGAAGAAAGAGGTAGAGATTTGTCCAGTAGAGGCCCTGGGCACCAGAGTCAAGGGTGCCACTTGCTCTTGAGAACAACACTTCACCTGGTACCGGGCACGGGGGCATCTAGTCGGGAAACTGGCCAAGCGAGCCGAGCTAAGCGTTCGGGAGTCCAGCTCCAGCATCCGTCCTCTCTGCCTCACACTAACCCCACCAGGAAGGTGTCCTCAAATCAGATCCTAAAAAGAGAGCATAAAGCCTGCCAGGTATACAGCTCTGGAGAGGCTCCTAGTGCTGCTGTAGTGGGCACCTCCATGCCCTCTTCTGTCAGGTCTTGATAAATCCAATTGTTTCTCTCAGGTCTCCAGACACACAAACCTTTTGGTCACAAAATTTGCAATTTCACTGACGTTTTCCTAGGTGTCCTTCAGAGGCGATGCTTCCCACTCCTGGCTACACATAGAAATCCCCTGTGGGGGTTTGAAAAATCTCAGTGTCCAGGCCACGCCATAGCTGGTCAGACTGAAGCTCTGGACATGGAGTCTAGGCATCGTGTTTTAAAGCGACCTGCGTAGTGCGGCCATTGTCAAGCACCACTGCTTCAGAGCCCCTTTTCCTAAAGCTGGATGAAGAGACTCTCCAGCTGAACTGCTGAGTGACCTCTGAAGCCCACTTTCCTCTAGAGGACTTGGGGACCTATAGTCAGAAACGAAACCGGGGAGACCATCTCTCTTGTTTGGCTCTCTTGTGAGCTCTCTCTGTAAACTCCATCTCCGTTCATCTCGCTGCCCTCCACAGCTTTATTTTCAACATGATCCTTTCATACAATGTCAAATTTATTAAAAAGTTGCAAGAATGTCCCTATATTCTTTATCCAGATTTACCCATGTTATATGTTGTCCCATTTCATTCCTCCCTGTGCCTCCTCTACCTAGACATAAAACTCCAATAATATAGGTTCCCTGTTGTCATCCCCTCCTATACATTTAGAACTCCCTGTAACATGGTTACATGAGATTTACCCTCCATTTACGCTCAGTACAGTCATTCATTTGCTTAGGCCTACCATACAGGGGAAAAGTTTTAGAATTGCTATCTTATAACAATGCAGAAAGCAAAATGACCAGCTAGAGCTCAATACTTGCTTACAATGCTTTTTCGTATTTAGGCAAAATGTATATATAGAAAAAGGCAGAGATGTTCAATGTACCATGTGGTGAAGTTTGATGAAGTACATACATGCATGGAACCAATACCCCAAAAAAGATGCTGTGTTGCACTCGGCAGGGAAAGATCCAGTCTTCCTCTTCTACTCAATCCCCACCCACCATGGGCAAGCACTATCCTAATCTTTCCTCACAGATTATGTCTTTCCAACAATTAGTTTTATCTGTTCTTATGTGGAATCATTTAGTAAAAACTCCTGTTTCTACTATTTTTGCTTGACATCATGCTCTTGAGGGTCATCCTTAATAGTGTGTGAATCGCAACCGTCTTAGCCCACTGACGAATGAGGAATTTTGCATTGTTTACAGTTTGAGGCGACTACACATAAAGATTCTCGAAACAGTCGTGAATCCATCTTTTTGAAGCCATAGTTTTTCTCTTAGAGAAGTACCTAAGAATGCAATTACTAGTCATAAATTTGATGGTCATTGAACTTCTCCCAAAACTGCTAGCGCGCTCCCAAGCGACTCTAGCATTTTAAGCCTCCATCAACAGTGTAGCAGAGTTGTTCCTCGTTCTCACCAACATTTGGTATTGTCAGGCTTTTAAATTTGGGGCAGTCCAGTGGAGGTGAATGGCATCTCATCATGATTTAATTTGCATTTTCCTGACAAAGAATGATGTGGGACACTTTTTCATGTGCTTCATTTGTATAACTCTTATTGTAAAGTATTAATATTTGATTTGTTGGCCCTTTTTTTAACATTGAGTTGGCTTTTTAATATTTATTTGTGGAAGTTTATTGTTTTGTATGTGTGTTCTTAAAATGATGTTTATTTCTTTAAAATATTCAATCTGATAATCTAAAAAACATCTCTCTCTTCGCTTGTTTGTCTTTAACTTCAGAAATATTTTATAGTTTTTAGTGTAGAAGTTTTACATGTCTTTTGATTAAATTAGCCCCAAATGTGAAATATTTTATAATATTATTTATTCTATATGGAATATTTAAAATTTTATTTTTAATTATTTACTGCTGGTTTCTATAATTTTTTGCATAGATTGTGAGTTTCCTCAAATAATTTTTTAGTTCTAATGTTTTTTGTAGATTCTTGTAGATTTTTGTATATTCTTTGAGATTTTATACTTCAGCAATCATGTCAACAACAAATAAAAACAATTTTTCTTCTTTCCCAAACGTATGCCCTTTATTTACTTTATCTAACTTTCTGCACTGATTGAGATCTTCGTACAATATTGATTGAGGTAATGTGAGTATCCATTCCTGCCTCAATCCTGATCTTAGGGGAAAAATATCCACTATTTCATCTATAAGTAAAACACTGGTTGTAAATCTCTTATAAGTGTCCCTTATCAGATTAAGCATGCCATTTTTATTCCTGGTGTGCTGAGAAATTGTTATCATGATTTGGAGTTGAATTTAATCAAAAGCTTAGTTTGTATTTATTGAAATGATTTCTCTCCTTGATTCTGTTAACATAATGACTTGCTTTGAATAAATTTTAAATATTAAGTCAGTTGCATTTCTGGAATAAACCCTGCTTAGTTATAATGTATTATTATTTTCATATGATCCTCCACAGTTTTATAATAGTGGCTGCATCAATTTATATTCCCACCAACAGTCATAAAAGACCCCTTTCTCCACACATGAGCCAGCCATGACTGACTAATGTTATCTCTTGTCTTTTTGATAATTGCATTCTAACAGGTAGAAGGTGACACCTCATTTGGTTTTGATGTGATGTCAAGCACCTTTCCATGAACTTGACCAGTGGTATGTCTTCTATGGAAAACTATCCATTCAGTCCTCTACCTATTTTTTTTAAATCAAATTGTTCATTCTTTTGCTATTGAGTTTGTTGCTTTGTACAAGTTCCTTATATATTTTGGATAACAACCCCTATATTTATAAATATTTTCTCCCAATCTACAAGTTGCCTTTTCATCTTGACTGTTTTCTTTGTTGTGCAGAATTTTTTCAGTGTTCTTATTCTACATAAGCTAGGCTGCACTGTAGATGTTGCATGTAAAGCCAAAACTTGCCCCTGTGAGGGTCTCTTCTGGTGCTGTATTCTACACATCTTTCATTGGCTCACTTTTCTTGATTCAGGGACTAAGAGAACAGTTGAAGGATTAATAGATATGCAACGTGTCAATTCCTACAACTGTTTTCAAGATGTCTGATTGAGTTTTTATAACTCTGACCACCATGTATGTGCCTAGTGAGTCTCCTTGCACATATGCTACCTGGGAGTTACACATATCCTTAGCTCTATAGATTGATATTTTTCATTTGAGAATTTAAGTCATAATTTCTTCATATGACTCCCCTGAATACTGTTCTTGAGAAACTTTTTAAACTAAAGCAAGAGAGAGATACATTTATTATTAAATAAAATAATCTTCAATTTACTATGTGATTACACATCATCACATAGGAAACATTTAAGTGGTGATAAAAGACTGCATATAATTTAGTGTCTCAATTGTTGTCATAAAAAAAAATGTGCAGCCAGAGTTCAGATTAGAACTTAAATGAAATGTCATAGCCAAAGATTTAGAGGTGGCAATAACCACAGAATATACAGGTAGTTCAAGGTCTACACACGTAGTTCAAGGTCTGACTAATGCAGCCAAGTGCAAGAGTTGGCACTTGTTCATATTAGCGGCTTTAATAGAATCTTAAATAGGGGAGTGACATGATCACAGGAGGGATTTTATAAGGATTTCTCTGATAGAGCCGTCTAATATAGTGTGGTCTCGAAGGAGAGGAGGTAAAGAGTTTGAGCTGCTTGTGCTCCATCGGCAATGAAAAGTTTGGACTAAGATGGAGACACTAGGATTTGAAAAGGTGGATTAGATCGTGTTTTTGAAAAGCATCATCAATGAGTGTCTTGATACAGTGTCTGAAAGAGAAGGAAGAATCAAGGAGGTTTTTAGTGTATGAGTGTATTGAAATATGATATAATCACCAACAAAAAAACAGAGAAGTTGGGAAAGGAAGTGGATCAAAATTGAAGGGAAATGCTAAGTGTGGCTCGTAACTTATTGCAAATGGGTTGACATCATTTCATTTGGTTGAAAAACATCAGGAGATTCTTGGTTTTGAGTCAAAATTCAGATTAGAGGCTAGAACTAGGGAAATATTTGTGGTCATCAAAAGAGAAGCTAATCTGGAAAATATAAATTTCAAACTGAGTTATAAAAGTAAAGGAAACACATTAGCAAAGTTGGATCCATATAGCTCTGGAAGGAACAAGTGGGTAAGAAGATATGGTGAGGATGGTTAGAATGAACCAGATATCTTTTGGGAAGGTGGGGGTCGGGAAGGGGGGTTTCCCAATACCTTCTTTGGTAACTGCCCCTCTTCACACTATAATTAAAATGTTTACTATAACCCTGACTCAAACATATTTGGTGGGCCCATTCCAGGCTTTAATGACCATACCCATGGATTTCTAGCACAGTGTTTCCTGAAGGATGGTGCAATGAGTAGGCTTCAGTTCCTTACCATTATAAAAGTTTCCATAGTGGTTTTAAGTTCACTAACAAGTTTGATTTTAACACAAACCATCACAGAATGTCTCCCCAGTCACACTTACTAATTTGACCTTTCTATAGAAAAATATCAGAGCTTTTCTTAGTACACAGATGTAGGTCATTTCTTGATGTTGTAGATATCATGGGTGCCATTTTAATAAATTCACTGCTTGCATAAACTTTTCAATCAATGCCATAAGTGAATATAGCTAGCTGCTTGGAATTATTATTTATGCCCTTGCTTTCATCCATTGCAATTATAAAACACAACAGATTATTTAATTACTCTACAGCAAGTTCTCAGTCATCTTCAATATTCAAAGCAATAATTTTCTGCCTGTAATACATTTGTGAATATTTGATTCTGTTGAAGTCACATAATTTCTTCTTCACTCCATAAACAACCTTTTAAAAATTTATCATCCATAAAAAATTTTATGGGCACATCGTCACAAAAGAACTTGGGAAACTTCATTTGCATTCAGAAATAATCCATTGGAAATTTGAATTCTTTCAGTTAACTGAGTTTTCATCAGGTGTTTTCTCTATATTGCAGTTGTTCTTTAATTTACTTCATAATTGTGTTTTTTGTTTTATTATTCGACAAAGATGCATTTTGCATTTTCAACACATAAGACATTCACAAAGAACTATGTTCTTCGATTTTTCTGGAAACATGTAGACTCTTTGTTCTATATTTTGTTTTCCTTCTTTCAAAAGAGTCATGGCTGCAGACTCTCTTCCCCTCCTTGCCCCATCCGCTCCCTTTCCAAGAACGCTGAACAGGAAGACTGCTTACTGGGGGACGCTGCCAAGACAGAGAGGCCATGTGAGGAAGGACGGTGCCTGAGCAGAGGGAGCACATCATCGGGGGGTGGGGAGTGGGGGTGGGGTGGGGGCCCTGTGCGCTACGCCAAGAGGACGGCTGCGGGACACCCTCGCCTGCACAGCAGCTGCTGGGAGAGAACAGGTGAGTCAGCCTGTCTGCCCTCCCTGCACAGATCATTGGCTTTTCCCCAAAGCCGAGGCCTTCAGGGACACCTGTTCTGTCTGTGAGTCACCAGACACAGACTTTTGAGGTCTGGGGCTTCTGACAGCCCGAGTCTACATGGCCAAGACTACAAATTAAGTTCTTCTGGGCCGGGGTCAGCTTAAGGGTCAGGGCTGTCAAAGTCCAGGGGGGGATTTATTTCATCAGGCAGAGAGGAGGCCACAAATGAAGGCAAGAATGAGGGCCGGTGCTTTGGGATGGCTGAGGGAGAGGCAGCCTACCAAGTTCAAAGGTGCCCGATGGCGCAAGCTCCTGTGGTCCTCAGGATGTACAGCAGGGCTCCTCCTGGCGCCCATCAGTGGCGTACTGCCTCCCAAGCCCCCAGGGTGCTGGGAAAGAGGCCAGCATGTGGCCCGGTGGGAAGAAGGATTGGCGCAGTGCTGACGGGGTGCTGGGCTCTCCCCCGCAGAGCTCCCCGACTCCTTCACCATGAACTGGCACCTGATCCTCTCCGGGCTTATTGTAGTGGTACTAAAAATTGCCAGAATGACTTTGTTTCTGCTTTATTGTGAGTATTCGAGCAAGCTCTTACCCCACCTCCCATATCGTCTTGTTCTTTGACTTCTCTCAGAATGCGTGGCTGATTGTCAAGGCTAAATGCCCAAGTCTTTCTGCTCCCCCACGCACAGGGGGGCCAGGTTCCTCCTCCACCATGAAGATGGGGCACTCAGCAGGGTCTGAGGGTCAGAACCCTACAGTACAGTACTCTTGCCACTCGAGTATTCACTGGACACTCCGAGTTGAAGTGCTCAGCTGTGCTTGTTATCACTGCTAAAATCTGAAAACCCAGCTCCCGTCACCCCCTGGTGGGCTGTGGAAAGAGCTGCATTCTAAGATAATGGGAATTTTACTGAGGGAAAAAATTCCCTCATGTACATAGAAACATACTGATGCAAATGCTTAGAGAAAGAGGCTTCATAACAGAGGGTTTCACTGCAATTGGGCAAGTGGACTCTCCTGAAGCCCCAGAAGCCAGCAGGAAAGTAAATAGGAAGGAGGCACCATGAAAACAACGAGGAGGCAGCAACTGCGTAAAAGGTGTCCTCCTTGTGGCCGAGGCTGCAGAAGCAACTCCTGGCACGTGAGAGTGGGGACACTGGACCATGAGTGCACTTATTCACAGAACGCCCACTGCCTCCGCGGGCTTCACGCGCGGTGCACTGCCCAGCAGCCCCACGCCGATGCCTGTTCATTACACTCATCTTGCAATGACCTTTGGGGCTGAGCCAACAGCTGATTTTTTTGCAGCCCCGCAGAATTTTGGCAAAAGTGATGTCAGCTTCATTCCCACAGGGAGCTATGGGACAGGTAATGTGCTGACAGTAATCTCCTTTCCACCATCCGGATTCTTACCGTCCTTTCTCAGGGCCTCCTTCCCCAAGAAATGCTTTTGAGTGAAGAGTCCGTAGAGATTTGCTAATTGTTACAAGAAGCATAGGTTCTGGGGAACGGACAGCATGAGGGTCACCGTCAGAAGCGGGGGAGGCTGAGTCGGTGGTAGACTGAAGAATAAACCCAATTCCACACCAAAAGTGAACTCCAGAGTCCAGACAACAGAAGGGAAACCATGGCCGTTCTGCGGAGCAAGCACTGTGGTTGCCATACTTCCCATTTTATGACATAACAAACTGCAGACTTCTATAGTCAGGAAATGTAGACACGGAGTGCGTCCCTCAGTAGACGGCCCACATTTCCCCCAAGATGAGGAAGGACTTCTGTGCAAGTTCCCAAAGATGTCCACTGGAGCAGGGTGGGGTGGGGAGTATGCAAGGATTATGTACATTTGGTTTAAGGTCATCACTGGGCCCCAGGGTGCTGGGTTCTCCGAAGATAAAGGTGGCCTCATTAGGTTGCAGTGGTACGTTTTTTTTGTATTTTTAAAAAATGGAAATTTAGTAAATTGGTGAGTTAGAGCTTGGTTTGTTTCCAGTACAAATCTGTGTAGATTCTCACCCTCCCTGTGCCTTAATTTCCTTACCTATACAATAGGGTAGTAATACCCTGCTCACAAAATCCTTGTATGTGTTAAATAAGATCTTCACTATGTAGCTCAATGGCATTAAACAATGTGGATATAAGATGATACAAGACAGGCCCCCACAATATCTAAGGAATCCCCTATATACCATTCCAAAGTAGCTGAGACCTCTGGGGAGGAATATATGAAACTCCACATCTCCTCCCCTGTCGTTCTCCCATTTTCTACATTCACCTAAACAGAGCTGCAGAGTATCTGAACTTAAGTGATTACTCATCTGTTAAAATATACCCCCTGGTATGAGATATTTGCATAAACACTCAAAATGATTACAAGCAGGAGTTTAATTAGTACATCCCTAAGATACTGGAAAAATAGAATCACTTTCTTTTATTTTTAAATTGGTAACACAGAATTTCACTAGTAATATATACTCATGAAATCAACGCCAAAACAATATGAAAAACCATACAATAAAAAGTCCACCCTACTCTTAACTCCTAACAGCCTTGTGTCACCTTCCGAACGTGTCTTCATGTTATTATGTAGCTATGATTTGATATATATACACACATATATATTATGAAATGATTACCATGATAAGGTCAGTTAACACGTCCATTGAATGATCACTGTTTTTAATGGTGATAACATGCAAGATCTACTCTGTTAGCAACTTTCCAGTAAACAAGCAGAGCTAACTGCTGACCCTGCTGTACCCCGGGGCCCCAGACTTGATTGTGTCATAACTGGGGGTCTGACCAGCATCTCCAAGTTGATCCCTGCCCCCGGGGAACCACCTATCCATACTTCCTGTTTCTGTTGTATCAAGATCCCCTCTGTTTAGCTGAGAAAACGCCCCTCGACTGAAAATTTAGGAAAAAGGAGAATTGCACTCTACCACCCGGTTGCATTCCTTCTTTAGGGTTAACTGTTAACTCGCTGAATTACACCCCCTCTTCCTTCAGTATGATTAACTGATGACTTGTTCCAAATGCATTTCTAGAAATTTGGAAGCACTGACTGTTTAACCCTAACCAGTATTCTCTGTCTCTCTGAGCTGATTATGACATCAGAACAAACATCGCTGGTGGCTGAGAAAACTCCTCGCTGGGAAATCAGAGTCCGGGACTCACATCGCCTCCAATGCCTGGCACCTCCTCGGACCTGGAAGTGACAACCCCAAATTTCCCTCACATTCCTTCCCACTTAGACAATAACAGTCCTCCTGCCGTTTGGGGAGTTGGCATTATGAGGGTGCTGACTCCTGTGGTGGCCATCATGAAAAGAGTCCTTCGTAAAAGTCAGTTCTGTGATTCACAGTTTGGCCTTGTGGGCAAGAGCGGAAGGCCCGTTTGGGCATTCACATTATGAGGTCAGCTTTTCTAGAGTGTCGCAGCCTAGACCCCCATATTGTTTTGACAAGGTCACTTTATGGGTGGAGCCTTCAAGGAAGTGTTCCCAAAGTCAGGATGCGATATTTCTTCTTGCAAATAAATTTAAGTATAATTTCAGGAGAACAG